>PVIA01004282.1:0-142654 GCA_004024845.1 Tonatia bakeri
GGGGGGACAGAATACGGTGGCGGATTTTGGGAATTTGAAAGAACAGGAGCTCTGCCTGTGCCTGGGCTCTGAAGTTTAATTTCCCTTGAGCCTTACAGCCAGAAAAACCCATCCAGAAGGGACTTACACAGTATTGGGGACCAGAAGGAGGCCTCAAAATGGAATTTTTAAATACATGAAAGTGATGGAAGAGAAAGGGGGATTGGAGTCAGGAAAGGCAGACTCCAGGGCTTACCACACAGTCTGCGTTCTGGGTCAGCCGCTTGAGCGTGAGCAGGGAGTTGTAGGGCTGGACCACCACGTCGCTCATCTCGTCCTGGTTGGGAAACACGGAGTACGTCTGCACCAGCTTCTTGGGGTACCTGGTGGGGTTGGGAAAAGAGGGTCAGGACATGGGGCTCCCAACAACTGTCTGCAAGCAGCTAAATCTGTGTGAGAAGAATAGTGTGGGGCCACGGGGTCAGTAGAGAAGGGAGACTTGACTTTTGGAGGTCTGCAACTTTCTCCAAGGGCAGGGAGATAAATCTTAGGATCGAAGATTCCAACCCCAAACCGTCCAAACTCCCTGAACCTTCATCTCTTCATCTAGGGCCCGGGTTCTAGGCCCCGGTCCAAGCCCCAGGAGTGAATCGGGTTCTCAGTCATCGCATCGTGACTTTCCTCCTCCAGTTAATAGGAAGGTACATCTGGAGGGACTCCCAGTTACTTGGGAAACCAAGTCCTCCCAGCCCCTGAAAACACAGACTTACCTGTCATTCAGTCGTTCTAAGAGGTAGGAGCCCAGGCCGGAGCCTGTCCCCCCAGCAATGGAGTGACACAACACGAAGCCCTACACGGGAAAGGGACAGTCAGTGTCTAGGTGTCGTGTGGCAGGATTTCATACTGGAACCATCCCACAATCTTGCAGACTCCTGTCTTCCTGAGCCCTCTCCTCCTCTTCCCACGCCCCACACATATTACTTAGGAGACTCTGTCTGATTTCCTGGAAGGTCTGGTGGTTTCTGTTCAGTGGAAAGGGTACAAGGGTGGGTCTTGTACCTAACAGGTGGCTTCTATAGGGTATTACTGAGCCTTCCTGACGTTGATTCCCACCAGCATCCCTGAGACACTCACCTCCAGACTGTCACTGCCATCTGCCTCGCGGTCTATGATGTCAAAAATGTCTTCGTGGATTTTCTCTCCCTGTACAGACACAGGGAAGGTCAGAGTGGTGGGACCATGAGACAAAGGACTCTGACATCAGAACAGCCACCCTTGCCTGGCCTCATAGCTCAGTTGATTAGAGTGTTGCCGATATGCCAAGGTTACAGGTTTGATTCCCAGTCATGTCACATGCAAGAATCAACTAATGAATGCATAAATAAGCGTAACAACAAATCGATGTTCCTCTCTCTCTAAAATCAATCAATTAAAAAAAAAGAAAAGAATGCCACCCTTCATTCATCTTTTAGCACCTAAAAGTCCTTTTTCGGAGCACAGTGGCCCCGCTTTCTATCTGCATTGAGAGGCGGTGTAGTACAGTGGCTGGGGGCAGGATTCTGTGTCCGGACTGCCTAGGCTCATGTGTTAGCTCTCATTCCATTTAGCCGAGTGACTCTGGGCAGGCTACCTAGTCTTTCTATAGCTCAGTTTCCTTACACATATAATAAAGGTAATAATACAGGTCCCCATGCCCTTATCGAAAATCTTTCGGGCTTGTTTTGAGATTCGAATATTCAGATTCTAGAAAAGTAATATGGTACATATAATATACGTTCATTAAAATGCCAGTGGGGGTCTGAGATGCACTAATCAAATATATTAACAGTTCTGCAAGAAAAGCACAAGTAATGACAATAAATTGGAAAGAAACTACAAAATAGCCTGTCTTCACTGAGAATTGGTTTTGCTGCTAAATGAGTTGTAGTCTTTTGCTTTCAGAGGGTCTTTTTTTTAATTCTGGAAAGACAGGTAAGTATCTATGGGCTGTTCAGGAGTTTAAATAAGTTATTTAATATATGCAAACCGCTTAATACGGCCTGGCACACAGCCCTAGCTAGTGTAGTCTCTCAATAATATTACACAGTTGACTTAGAGAGAAGAACTCCCCTTGGAGTCTCTCTCTCCCACTCTTTTCTCCATCTGATTTCATCTCTTGGGGGTCACAGGGCCTGACCCTACACAGGAAGGGCGTTGAGGGTCCTGCCAGGGAAGAGCAAATGACCTGGGAGAATCCGCTGGCCCAGTTGTTGCCAGCCCCTCCTCCGTGCTCCGACAGGTAGATGTTCTCTGGGTTGTAGAGCTTGGCGTAGGGCGAGTTGAGGATGGAGTGGATCACCCGGGGCTCCAGGTCCAGCAGCACAGCCCTGGGGATGTAGTGCTCATCGTCTGCCTGTCAGCGGGCGTCCAGGAAGAGACCTGATCAGCAAAGGCCTGCCCAGTCCTCCCAACTCTGGCTCCTGCTTGCCCCCCCTCCTCCAGCCCAGAGGGGTTCCCAGTACCAGGCCGTTGCCCTTCCCTTCCCTGGCCAAGTCGCTGGGAGCACCTGGTAGAAAAAGACGTCCTTGCGGTCAGTGCCCTCGGTGGCGAATTCCTCCACGATGCCCTCGGGGCTGATACCATGCTCGGCACATAGCTGTTTCCAGAACTCGAACCCAACTGGGCGGGGGAGAAAGAGGATATCTGGGTCTGGGCAGATTCCAACCAAGAGCTAAGAGACTCGGCGATAGGAAGTAAAGCTCCAGGCGTCTCCTTTGACAGAAAAACGAGCTGTAAGCCAGGGGCCGGGCAGGGAAAGGCCCCTCACGGTTGGGGTAACTGGACACTGGGTCAGGTACGTCCCGCCTTTACGATCCTGTTAAGGGGCAGATGGGAGTCTAGGACCCCAGATAGAGATCCCACTGAATCTAAGGTGCCTGGCTAGTGGAGGGACCGGAGGTTCGCTCACTCTGATTGCCGCATTGGCCCAACTGTAGGGTGATGATTTCCCTCGGCATCGCTCCTCAGGAACCTGCGTTGCAGCCGCTCCCCGCTAGCAAAGCCGCAGCTCGCTAGCCCGCTCACCGCACGACGCAGGCGCCAAACAACCCGCTCCGCCCACGAACTTTCTCCGCTCCAATGACAATTGAGTTCTGGCGATGGCACTTCCTTATTTATTTGGCTTCAGTCGTGCACACTGCGCGTGCGTACCTCTGGAAGGCTCCGCGCCCGAGAGAAGGGGAGGTACTTTGACGCAGCGTTCTTCCCTCCCAGTGGACGCGAGCTCGAGCCCGTGCGCAGGCGCGGTGTCGAGGGAAGCTTCTTCCCCCGCTGAATCGCGCGTCTGCGCAGTTGGTGTTATTGTGATTGTCGGGCCACGGCCCCGGATGTGGTGGCTGCCGGGGGGTGATGGCGGAGGCAGAGGGGCTGGCCGCGGCCCCAGCCCTAGGCCCAGCTTCGGGGCCGACGTTCAGGGGTCGCGGCGCTATGTCAGGCTCCTTGGAGCGGGACCAGCAGGTTGAGGCGGTGCAGCGGGCCCTGGTGAAGGTGCTGGGACCTTACGAGCCTCTGCTGAGCCGAGTGCAGGCAGCCCTTGTGTGGGAGCGGCCAGCCAGGAGCGCCCTGTGGTGCCTGGGGCTGAACGCGGCTTTCTGGTGAGAAACTGGACCCTCGGAAACCCACCGAGGCGCGAATTCGTCAGGTTTCTCTAGGGCTCCACCTCTCGCCTCCCCTGTTTAAGGCGCTGCACTGGCTCTTTCCTGTCCCTGCTTAATTTTGCCTCACCTCCCTCCACTCCCGCCTGCAAGCTCCGCACCGCAGTTCTCCGCAGGGCCTCCCAGGTGTCCCTGCTCTGCCTCCTCCCGCAGCCTCGTCCTGCACATCTGGCGGGAGCTTTTGGTAACATCTTGAACCGCCCGCGGTGAGCGAGAGCGCCTCATTTTAGCCAGGGAGAGCTGTGTCCTTTAAGGCCATCACCTTCTTTCTCTTGTCTGCTCGTATGTGCTTGGAAGACTCCCCAGAGATCGTAGTAGTTATTACTGGGGTAGATGCGTGAGTCTTGAGAAGCTGTGATAAGGAAATCGGCTCGAGCGGCTTGAATTAGAGTGAGCATGTTTAGATATCCTTTCGCCCACTCAGGGAAGTTTGTGAAGTCTGAGCGTCAGAGCCTCCAGAACTGCAACTTGAGAGAAAGTTACAAGCTTTTAAAGAACAGTTGTGAAACAGTGATGGTGAGATTTCACCTCTTTGAAAACCACTGAGGATGCAACTCCTTCCTGTCCCAGGGGATTAGGCACCTGTAGCCGGGGTTTAGAGGCCAGGAAATTGAGGGTGTCCAATAATGTAAGTTTTCGTGAGCTGGGAAAGTGGGACTAAAATATACTGGAAGAATCTGTGTCGTGCTCTGTTCCAGTGGAACTGCTGCTTCTCTTAGCTGTCCTTATCTAAAGTGGACTTCGGTCTTCAATCGACCTGTAGGGAACTATTATTGATCAAATTCCCGGGGAACCGAGGAGTAGGGGCGGGGCTTATGCACCTGAATGAAATAAGACTGTTCTGGATAAGCCTGAAACAGAACAAGGTATGTGTTCCCAAAATTTTTGTTTGGTTTTGCCCCAAATAGCTTTCCTCTTAAGATTCTTGGTTTTAAAATTAAAGCATTTATTATCTTTCCTCTGAAAGAAGATTTTGTCAGCTGGAGCAAAACATTTTGAGTTCATCGACAGGAAGACACAATGGGCATCTATTAAGCTGATCCTCTCACAGTCTGAAGGAGACTCAGGTTAAAGTTGTCCCAGTAGTTTTTGCCATATGTTACTTCCACAGTCTTTAGCAAACATGATGATAAACAACCTTTAAAAAATAGCATTCTTTATTTTGGGGCGCAGGTAGTACTTCTTCTTGATGCCTGGTACCTACTTCTCTCTTGTTCTCTGTAACCTCGTTCAGGAGTGTTTACCAAAGTGACCTTTTCTTCGTTTCCTTCTGTGTCCCCATCCAAACCCCAGAGCCCAGACCATCCAGTCCAAGCTTCATCTCCCACATTGGGATTGTAACTCGTAGGGGAAAAAAAAAAAGGTGGTCCTCAATAAGCCATTTTGTATCAAAATGTGCCTGGCTGGTACATAAAAACCTCATCCGGATTTCAGTGAACCCTGATGCACTCAGGGTTTGTTAATGTGCATGGACCCGGAGCATGGACGTGGCTATTTTTGAGGAGGGCACTTTCCGTGTGCCCCCAGCCCGAGAGAGAATTTCGGAGTAGAAGAATGTAGGTGGAGGTCTACATACAAGGAGCTGCTCTGACTGAGGCACATCTGTAATGTTACAGTGTTCGCCCAACAGTGCTTGCTTAATTTTATTAATATGCTGTGCTTAGAACCTCAGATCCCCTCTGCCTGCCGGTCCCCTTAGAGCAGTGTTGTGGTTGGTGTTTGTCTCGGCCGTTTGCTGGTAGCTGCCTGCTGTGTATCCAGAACAGCACTCTAGGCGGGGGAGAGATGCAGCAAAAGGAGGGTGTGACTCGAGGCTGAAAGCAAATGGGTGCACCTTCGCCTGTGAAGGGTGCAGAAGGATGGATGGTGTTGAGGCCCCGGCGGTTAGTACAGGTGGCATTGGTGGTTACAGAATTGATCCTGTTAGTAAATGCGCCTCCTGCAAGGTAGTCTGAGGTTCAAAAGGAAAGTCGGACTTCACGTTCCAGTGGCATCGTATTGAATGTGGGTGTTAATGTTTCACTGTGGAATGTCAAAGAGTGGCTGTTTAGTTCTTGGACATTTTAAGTGTTGGAAGAGATGGAGGAGGATCATTGGCTCAGGTCAGAGAGAAATCATTTCATTATTTGTTTTGAATAATGATGTATCACTAACTGAAGTGTTTTATACATTCTGAAGTTTAGAAGATTGGGTAGGAGTGCAAAAAAAATCAGAATTCAGGAAGGTGACTTTTAACTGTTGGTGTTCTGCGAGGGTTTTTCTTTACCTGTGAGTGTGCCCTCTTAACATCTTAATGAAAAGACAACAGCATAAAAGAGAGAGAGATGTAGGTGTCTTGCCACTGCAGTATTTCAAGGCTTTCACTTAAAAAAATTTTCTTTCACTTTTCACAGAAATCATGGTGATTACATCAGAGCTCTTCCAGCCCATTTGTCTTGTGGTACTAATACGTTAGTATCACTAGGATAGTAATAGTCCTGTGAGGCCTTCATTTCCAACTGCTTGTATTTTCTTTTTTTTTTCCTTACTTTTATTTTTTTCCCCAATTGCTTGTCTTTTCATGATCCTCAACACCACCTGTAAAAGAATGATTTGGGGAAGAGTACGAATACAGAAGTGTCTCCCGAGAGGATCGGCAAAGCCCTGTTGGAGTAGCTTTTCAGTTTGACAGAGACCCAGGAGATCAGGGAGGACTAGGGGCCCGGGAAGTGTGTGCAGAGCGCGCGGGTGAGGAGGGCTGGAGGGCTGCGCTGAGCCCCTCTCCAGTTTTCAGCATTCTCTGATCCAGGTGGTCTTTCCATTGCAGATAGCGATTCAGAGCATCCACAGGCTGGTTCTCTGTTGGGTCTGCTTTCACAGCCACCCGTCTGAGTTTGCCATGTCATATTCCAGCGAATATTATGGAACCTGTTGTTTTCACCAATGGAAAAAAACCAAAGTGTGTCCCCCGCTGGAAAAAAAAAATCTCCCCAAATTAAAAAAATAATCCAAAAAGTGATTAAAGGAGTATAGCAATGCTGATTTTAAAGGTTAGCATTTGAGTAAAAAAACACTAATGAGGAACAGGAAATGGAAGGGAGGGTGCATCTAAGTAAAGACATTTGCTCTGTGAAAAACATGTGCACATCAAATTTCAGAAGGAATCTGTAGAGCAAATGTTTCTGATGATAGTCTTTAGAGGGTTCTTGTTGCTTTAGGTGGCCAAGAGGATTCCCGAGGTTGCCTTGGCTTTTTTTGTTGTTGTTTTGGCCCTTTTGCCATTGGTTTTGATCTGTCCTAATTATAAGGTTGGGTGTTTTCTGTTCATTAACATAAGGTGGGTCAGAGCAGCTCATGGTTTCATTTCTGGTTTTGTGCAAGAGGAACTGTCTCTACATGACATAGTTTGGGTTAATTTTTTTCATTCTCTTTTACAGCGACTGGCTCACTCACCAGGGAGCCACAAGTACTGCACAATAAATGGGCTTTCTGTCCCTGTAGGATGAAATGCTTTGTCCTGAAGTGCCGCTGAGACAGACTTGCTTTGCAGTTACAGGGGAACCCAGAAATAGTGTCTTCTTTGATTGAAAGTAGCCATGCGGCCCTGGCTGGTGTGGCTCAGTGGATCGAGTGCTGGCCTGCGAACCAAAGGGTAGCTGGTTCGATCCCAGTCAGGGCACATGCCTGGGTGGCAGGCCAGGTTCCCTGGTGGGGGGGGCACGTGAGAGGCAACCACACATTGATGTTTCTCTCCTCTCTTTCTCCCTCCCTTTCTCTCTGTCTAAAGTAAATAAATAAAATAATTTAAAAAAAACTTAAAAAAATTAATCCCTTTTCAGGTGCTGGGGAAAATGGGGAGTGGTTGCTAATGGTTACATGTTTTTCTTTTGGGGTGATGAAAATGTTCTCAGATAATTGTAATAGTTGTACAACTGCATATCCTAAAAACTATTGACTCAGACAATTTGAAAGTAAAATTTTATGATATACAAACTATATCTCAACATTGTTAAAAAAAGTTAATGCCTTTTGACTTAGTAATTCTACTTAATCATAAGTGAAGACAAAGATTTATGCTCAGTGATGTATAGTTCAGCTTTATTACATCAAAAATTGGAAATATCCTAGTTTGGTTAGGAAAAGGTTTAAAAGACTAAATGTATATATATATGATGCAGTCATTAGGGAATCATAGGGAAGCATGTCTATGTATTGTTCAATGAAGGCTTTTAAACCAGATATGCCATATACTTCTATGGGGTTATTATACGTGATTTTCTTTGGTCTTTATATGTGCATATTTTTTTAAAGGAAGAGAATAACCTCTTCACATTTTGGGGTATATATGTGGACAGTGGGTCATTTTAAAAAACTTTTTAATGGAAACTTTAAAACATACATGTAGACAGAATAATGTGTACCACCAGATCCCCAGCTTTACACATTTTTACTTCATGGCCAATTTTGTGTAGTCTACACCTCAGTTCTTTTGTATCTTCTCCTTGAATTTGAGGCAAATTCTAGATGTCATATTATTTAACCTGCATTTCAGTGTGTGTCTGAAAAATAGACTTTAAAAATACTACTGCCACTGTCACAAGTAGAAAAAAATTAATGATTTCAGTCAGTGTTTAAATTTTCAATTTTCTCATAAATGTCTGATTTTTTTTAAGCTATTTGGGTTAGGATCCAAACTAAGTCCCCATTTTGGGGGCTGATTGCCCTGTTTTTACACCCCTTTTACTTTGTTGGTTCCCTTTCAGTGTTCTTTCCTCCTTACACTGTGTCTGTTGAAGAAACCAGTTTGTCCCGTAGAGCACCCCACAGACTGGATTTCGATGACTGCGTCCTCGCCCATGGCCCAACGTGTTCCCGGGGCTCTGTGTCGCCGGTGAATTGGTAGTTGGATCTAGAGGCCTGATCAGATTCAGGTTCAAAAAAAATTTTTTTGCAAGTTAGTGTATTAATTTCATTGTTATTTTCTTGATTACTTACACTTCCTAAACTTTCTTCAATGAATGTGCTCCTCTTTAGGAGTAAGAAAAATAAGCATAAGGAAAAACTGATAGTGAGCCCACAGCGGATAGGAGTAGTGATGGCCTGTGGGCAGTGAGCGCCCGGCTTGAATAATTCACACGCGACTGTCCAGAGTTGACTACATTTGCTGTTGTTTTTGCTAAATTGGGAAATTCTCATGCTGATTATAGTTGCTGAAAGGTTTTGCATGTCGTCTCACCAAACCTGTACACTGTTACAGCTGCGTGTAAATGTTCTGGCCTGTGTGAATAGCCATTGCAGGATTACACTAATCCAGAGGGATCTTTCCTTATTTTTCTTCCATCCCTTACCTATACTAGTCCCAAAAGTACTGTATCTTCAATTATTGTCCTTGGAAATAAATAGTTGCAGAGTTTTTTACAGGTAGACTTCCAGGTTACCTCTGTAAAGTGCCAACGATAATGTGACCCTCAGTATACCCGAAACACACCTGTTGAGAACGATACTCCCTTTTTGTTTAGAAATGTCACCTGGAGGGCCCGTGGAAAGGGAGCACATGCTTATCTGTGTTCTTCGATAGACCCTGAGGGGGCGTTGGTGCTGTCTAGTTACCTTGGAGGGGTCAACTCTAGTAGTTCGAGGTGATCTTTTTTCTTCCTTAAAAAAAAAAAAAAGTTTTATTTATTTATTTTTGGAGGAGGGAGAAAAAGAGGGAGAGAAACATTGATGGGTCACCTCTCATATGGCCCAAAGGGGACCTGGCCCACAACGCAGGCGTGTGCCCTGACCAGGAATCGAACCGGGGACCTCTCACTTTGCAGGCCAGTACTCAGTTCACTGAGCCATGCCAGCCAGGACTGATCTTTCCATTAATTAGGTTTTTGTCTATATGAAGGAAACTATTTTCCCAAGAAATGTTATTTTATACCACACAAAAACTCTTCCTTTGAAGTTCCTGCATTGGCTTATTTAATAAGAGGATATGGCTGGTCCTAAAATTGACTTACGGACCAGAATTGGTCTTGTTCAAGAAGATGTTAGCCTTCATGACCTGGAAAGTACACCCCTCACTAGTAAAGCCCTTCACTAGATTGCCCTTGGTCATAAAAGGCGTTTCATGGTCTGACTCCTGCCTCTCTCCCTGCGCTCCTTCCCTCCCTCTGTTCTTTATGTTTCGGTTCTGTCCAAGTACTGGTCTTGTGTATGTCACGCCAGCTGGCTGTTCTTCCTGTCCTAATGTCATCTCCTTCTTCCCTACATCCTTTGGCCAGTGTTTTCTTACCATTTGTCCTTCCAGTTCCAGCTTAGATGTCTTCTTTGTTATTATTACCATGGCAGGTTGTATTGCAGACACAGAGACACATAAATACACTTGAAAGTAAGGTCCATGTCTGTCTTACTCTTCTGTAACTGGACAGCTTACGAGTCATTGGCATGTAATAGGAACTCAAATGTTTGTGGGGTTGAATTGAAGCATCAGTAGGTGGGCTATCACAGGCTACAAAAATAGTCCAGGTCTTAGAAAAACAGTATTTCTATTGCTGCTATCTTTGGAAAACCACCTTTCTTAGGAGAGCTTAATATCCTTCCCTGCTCCAGTTTGTATTAGTGTTAGTAATTACGAGCTGGGAAGTGGAGATTGCAGGTAGTCTGGACGACCTCCCCAGAGAGCTGTGTGAAGTGCTCTGGAGAAAACAGTGGTCATGCCACGGCCCGCTGCTGGGGTAAGAGAAGCAGCAGCATTGGGGAGTGGGAAGCTCTAGAGCCATTATCCTTGGCCTTGTTAAATTTGCTTGTTTGTTGGGGTGATCTGGCTTTGGAGAGATTAATGGCCTGGGCCAGCTCCGGAGGTTTATTTCTGTTAAGCCTCTCTCTCTCTTTAACTTCATGTACAATTACAATGTCCTTTAGGTGGTGGGGTGGAAAATTGGAATAGGGTTATCCCTGGTGACGGGATTTCTAAGTTATTGTTTCATTCCATCCCAGACATTATATCATTTCATTCATAAATATTTTAGCATATACCTCTAAAAGATAAGGACTCTAAAAATAACTTCTATGACATTATCACACCTAAGAAATTTGACAATAATTGCTTAATATCTTCAACCATACAGTGTTCAATCAAGGTTCCCAGGTTGTTTGTAAATGTCTATTATGATTGATTCCTTCAAATAAGAACTAGCTTTTCCTTCACTTTGTTAATGTGTGATGCCTTACATTTATTGATTTTTGAATGTTGAACCTCCCTCGCATTCCTAGAATAAATCCTAGGAATTGATCATGATGTATAATCCTTTTTACACCATGCTGCTGAATTCAACTCATTAGTGTTTTTTTGAGTGTTTTGCATCTGTATTCAGAAGGGATATTTGTCTGTAGTTTTCTTGTAATGTCCTTGTTTGGCTGCGGTGTTACAGTCACACTGGCCTCATAAAATGAGTCAAGAAGTATCCCTGTTCTTCAATTTTTGGAAAGTTTAAGACAGATTGGTGTTATTTCTGAAGAACTGGCTTTTATTTTATTTTTATCCTCACTCGAGGACATTTTTTTCACTGCTTTTAGAGAGAGAGGTAGGGAGGGAGAAACATCACCTGAGAGCAAAATATTGATTGGTTGCCTTTTGTATGTGCCCCGACCAGGGGTCAAACCGGCAGACTTTTGGTTCATGGGACGATGCTGCAACCTACTGAGCCACACCAACCAGGGCTAAAGAACTGGCTCTGAGACATAGCTTCAGTGCTTTCTGTGTGACCTCGACAAGCATTTTGCTTATTTGGGCCTGGTCCCCAAAGGGTACCCATTTTAATTAAATGCTCTTTAGTGCGCCTCTACCAGTTTGTTGCTCTGCACTCAGGTCTAGTTTGGTGGAAAGATGTTTGTTTTCATCAGAGCAACTTGTTACCGAGGATGAATTTTTTCCCTGAAATAGAATCACAGACTTAAAAGTTGAAAGGGTCTTTAAGAGGGTATTTGACTTAGTTCTCTGCCTTTATAGAAGCAGATTATTATGTTTTTCCCATAGGTAAAATACATGAAATTCAGAAAGTTGAAGTGATTTTTCTCAAGGTTTTAAACTCTAAAACCTTTACACTTAAAACTAGGATTTAAGTGTATTTACTACAGAGCCTGCCATGCACATACGGTCTTTTCTGAAACTATCGTAATTGAATGATGACCTTTCTTCCATTTTCCCTTCTCCGTAGGTTCTTTGCACTGACATCCCTTCGTCTTGTATTTTTACTTGCGTTCAGCTCGATGATCCTGGTGTGTATAGATCAATGGAAGAACAAAATCTGGCCCGAGATAAATGGTGAGTTTGGTAGCATTTAGAACACTCTGAATTGGAAGTGGTCTTTCCTGTCATTTTTACCTTTAGTTTTGGGCGTTTATGAGGGCGTATGTGGAACTGGGACTATCTTTTGATGTCCACATTATTTACTTTAGGAGACACTTGAAGGGCCAGCGCTCCACTGCACGTAGTTCCTTAGGACTGGGTTCTGCCCTTCCCGCCGTGGAGCTCGGGAGATCTCTCCTGGCCTCCTGAGACATGCTGGCCCTCGTAACTGGCCTGAGGAATAAGTAGTCCTTAAGTTATCCTCAAGTTTTTAAAGAATAATTCACTTCATTGGATACTATGTCTTTACTAAGGCAGTATCAATTTGCCTCTCAGGGGTTTTCTTTTAAATTGTATATTTGTAAAGCATTAAGCTAAGCATTATGATTTATATGAAGTATTCTAAGATACAGTTCCTTTCTCAAAGATTATACACACATAAGGAAAGTTAAATGACGGTTATAGAACAGTGCCAGAGGTGGCATTGTGACCAGTATGTTCGTCGTGTATTTCACCCTAGTTCAAGCCTTGAATGAAGCAAAAGATTTGGACAGGTAGAGAGAAAACTGTTTCCAGAGGGACCAGTAGTAGCTTGATTAGTCTGAGGAGCCAGAAACTGCAGGGCATCTCCTGAGACCAGGGAATCGACAGTTCCCCAGGAGTGACGAGGTCTTTAAGAGGAGTGCTAGGAAGGAAACTGGAAGTACATTGGGATTAGATTTTATAAGCCTTTACAGTTGGACTTAGAAGTTTAGGCTTTACCCAGTAGGTAGTAGGAGGGCATTGCAGATTTTTAAAATTAGAGCTACATGCTGAGATGATATTAAAAACTAAGTTTACGATAGCATTTTACAGGACTGCATGGAAGGAGAAAGGGGAGGGCGAGAGACCGGATAGGAGACTGTGGGGGGATTGGGAAAAGCAGGCAGGGAGGCGTCTGTGGGAACAAGTGGTGGCGAGCTCGGAGCTGTGAAGGAGGAAGACTCGTCAAGACTGACAAGTAGGGGCTGGAAGAGTAAGGGAGAAAGCTGAATTGGGATTTCAAAGCTAGGGCAGCAGGAGAACGGCATTACAGCCAGGAGATGTAGGCGACGTCAGGCAGGGGAGTTGGTTTGGATGGGGGGAGGGAGAGGAAAGTTGATACGGGTTTTGGACATGTTAATTTTGCAGTGTTGGAAGGATATTCAAACCAGAGTGTGCAGGTTTTAAATACATTCCCATCCTGTTTTGCAGAGACTTCAAGGAATCATGTCAAAAGACTTTACACCACTCATTGTAGCTAATGCATCTCTTTTTTAAAAGAATAGGCAGATTTCTAGGGTTGGAGTAGTTATGTCTCGGTAACCTGGTGCACATTGGTGTGTTTGAGCAAACCAGGTACTTGAGGGGTGGGGTGGACCATTTTTTGTGTGTGCCTTGGCTCCCAGCTTCAGTAATTAGAAGAGGCCCTATTGCTCCATTTGGATCCCCCCTCCCCCACAACCCCCAGTCTGCTGGAGAATAGAGCAAGCATCAGGCATCATTCCCTTGTCTGCAGCTCCCTAACTCTGGCAGTCTAACAGAGTGTCTCCTTTTTATTTTTCCCCCCAAACCTATTAAAACTTGAGCAGTCAGACCAACAGCCTAACATTTTCATGTTCAGTTTTCCCTACCAACTAATGCTGGTGTTTGTTTTAATATTGTAGTGCCAAGACCCGACGCATTAGACAATGAGAGGTATGGAATACTAATTAAATCCATTTTTATTGCTCTGATTGATTCTCTTGTTGTAATACTCTGGTTGCCTGTTGTTGACCCTATGTTCTGGGCAAAGTGCACACTGAGAACCTCGTCTGTTCCAAGTAATCATTTTCACAAATCCTAAAGTTCAGGCAGCAGCAGTATGTTGAGATGGCTAGTGTCCTCTGATATTTTTAAAAGAGAAGTTTCTGGACTTCTTATAGTGTCCCATAACCTGACATGCCAAGGAATTAGCTGCATTATCCAGACAGAGTGTGAAAACCAAGAGGCAGCTTACTTCATTTGTCTCCTGGCTTTTATACCAGGTCATTCAGTGTTTTCTGTGACCTCTGGTTCTTTCACATTCCCTGGTCAGAAAACACCCTGGTTCCTGGCATCAGCGAGCCAGAGATTCCTCTTGTGTCTGGCAGCGCCTGCTTTCATTTCTCGGTTCATCCATCCCATATGTGCAGTCCAAGTGATTTTCTCTGCTACGGTTTATTTTCGGTTTTGCTTTGTTTTCTCTCCGAGGGGCATGTCCACTGTCGCCTCCTCCTCAGTGGCGGTCGTGTCCGACCACGTGTCACTTCCACCCCCGGATTGCAGTCACAGCGAATTGCAATGGTTGGTGCAGGGCCTTAGACGTTTCTAAGCACAAAGGGCCTTGGAGCCAGTGGCAGGTTTACACAGGAGGAGTGGGCTGTCTGCTCATAGGGTTGAGCTGTCAGAACAAGTTTGCCCTCATAGTCCCTAAATTCAAGTTTCAACCTGGTGAGCCAAGAAGAAAGTCATGCTTCACCTCCAGAGCACCTAGGACAGCCACTCCCCTGTCCTTATTTAAACCCGGAAACAGTGGCTGCCTACACAGAAAGATGAGGGAACCCTCAGCACCCTCCTTTCACAGCTCCCCCTTCTCTCTCCATAGCTGGGGCTTTGTACACCCTCGGTTACTCAGCGTGCCCGAGCTCTGTCACCATGTAGCTGAAGTCTGGGTTAGTGGGACCATTTTCATAAGGAATCTTTTGCTTTTCAAAAGGCAAAACCCAGGCAAGGTAAGACCCTTCCCTTTTTCCCCTTCACTTCTGGCTTCTCAGTTTAGTTCATGCTACACTGAAATAACCCTGTACTACATATCCTCATTCAAGAAAGAAAAGACCGTGACTTCCGTAGAGACAGGCAAGCTGGAGGAGAGGACTTCTGACCAGCCACTCGGACTGAAACGAGGGCTCGAGGACTCCTCCTTGGGCCTTGCCTCCTAGATTAGACCCTTTGTCTGCCCCCAGTGGGAAAGAGAACTTGCTTGTGTGCATTCTGTGTTGTGTTAAGCATGTGGCAGGTTGTTGGGTTTTATTTATTTGTTTACTTTGACTTAAAAAACCCACCACCACCACTTTCAGAGAGAATATTTGGCTAAGTCCTATTCAAACCAGTTTCACAGCATGAAAGGTGCAGCCCTACAGGGCTAGCCACATAAAAAGGGTTTGAATAGATTCCCAGAGAGAATCATCCTTGACTGCAAAGCGATCAGGTACAGCTGTCATCCTGATGTGTCTGTACTTTACTCATAGGTCGTAAAGAATTGTTCCAGTCCCATCTCTACCTTACCTCCCTTCCTCTCCCCAGTCCCCTGCTATGTAGCAGAAACTTAATACTGTTTCCTGACTCCCCCAGTTCTGCTTGCTGAGCTGTGGGATACTGACCTTTTTGGCTGTCTCGGGCCGCTACATCCCCGGGCTCCTGCTCTCCTACTTAATGTGTAAGTATGGCATACATTTCTCCCTGTGCGCCTGCTCCACTCATAGCTCTCCTAGCCACAGCCGACCCTGGGTCCAGGGAGTGGACTTTTATAGTTTGGTTCCCTAGGAAATTGTACCTTTTAATTTTTTTCATGGTCTGCTTAGTGTTATGAAATACCTTCTTACGTGTATAGCAGGCTCCCCACATATAAAGTCCTTATCTCAGCAACTCAGCTTTAGGAGTTGAAGAGGGCCCACTAACAGATCCTGCATTACCAACTGTGAAGGGCCGTCTGTCCCTGTTTGAGGAGGGGACTTTTAGAGTCGGTATACATTGTGTAGCCGCAAAACATAACTCTTAGGGACTCCTTTCTCGCTTGTGTGTAAGTACGATTTTCCTCCTTGGAGCACAGCTCTATAATTTTAATTACTTCCTGCGGGCATGAACTCTGCTTGCCTGAGACTGGAGGAACTGAATAGCTGTGGCTGTGGCCATTGTATAGCGGAAGCTCACCTGATTCGTTGTGTAATTTCTGAGCCATTGTTACCATTTGGCCTTGTTTGTGGCTCAGAGACATACCTACGCCAGTGACTACACTACCTTGTTCTGCCCGCAGCATATTGGCTCTGTAGATGGCCGCATTGGCGTCTGCCTTCCAACAGAGCCTCCCTCGTGCAGGAGGGAGACTCGTTAAGATGAGCAGCAGAATTAAGCATAACTGTCCCACACTGAGTGTTTGAGCCACAGTGACACACAGTGGCAGAGGGGCAGGTAGGACTGTATTGTGCAGCCCCTTCTCCATTTCGCCATTATTTCCCACTCCTCTCAGTTGTCATGGTCATGATGTGGCCCCTTGCTGTATACCACCGACTGTGGGATCGGGCCTGTGTGCGGCTGAAGCCGGCTCTGCAGCGGCTGGACTTCAGTGTCCGAGGCTACATGATGTCCAGGCAGAGAGACAGGCAACGTAAGTTTGACAAGGAAGCTTCCTTCCACTTGGGCAGTTTGGGGAAGAGAAGGAAAACCCATAGGTCTGACATAGTGGTAGGTCCTCAAAAGTGGGACATGCGGGGTGTGGTCAGTGTGTAGTGGGTGGTAGATCAAAGTGATATCTATTCCAGGGAAATCTATGCAGGCTTACCAGTTTTTCTCATTCAAGATGCTCCCACTTTAAACAAATCTGAGAAAAGTTCTCCTGTGTTGAGTAAAAGACTGTGAAGACATCCCTGGTGTTTGCTGCTTTTTATGAAGTGGTTTCTGTAGCCCAGGCGCTGTGCAGGCTGCTCTTCACACACCGTTTTATTTAACCTTTACAACAACCTTGGGAAGTGGGTGGTATTACCTTCCTTTTCCAGTTGAGGACATTGAAGCTCACAGTTATTAGTTGGCAGAGTAGGCCTTTTAAACCCCCCACACCGGGCCTCTCTCTTCACTCCTGGGAGCTGCTGACTTAGGCCTGCAGTCCTCCCGCATAATGCTGACAGCTTCGCGAGCCTTTCCTCTCCCGTGGTCTGATCAGGGTGGGTGTTTCCTTAAGCCCTGGCCTTAAAAGAGCTCTGCATGGCCACCTAGACCCTGCTCGTCCTGGGGCAGCCAGTCGAATTAAGTATCAGCCTTCAAAAGCTTGACCTAACTAAGGTAGGGCCTCTCCCTTTGGCCTCAGTGATAGTATCTACTCCCCACCTCGAAGTCCAGTCTGCCCCTCACTGATCCTGAGAACTCAGGAGCCTGGTAGTTGATCTGTCCAGAGCAAAAAGGGTTGTGGGGAGGGCCTAGGGAAGGGGAAACTCTTGGGAGAGAGCTCTTTCTCTTCTGGGTTATCAACATACCTTTCTCTACCTAGGCTCTGCAACCCGCCCTCAGTCTTGGGTCCACATTCAGAGGGGTTGGTTCTCTTCTCATTTTCTGTCTTCAAAGTCCAAAGTGGGTGGGGGTTTCCCCTCAAGGGAAGGCGTCACGGCCTCCTGCTCTCTCCACATAGTGCGCCGCAGAGCTCTGCACCCAGAACGAGCCGTGGATGACCACAGTGACAGCGAGGAGGAGCTTGCTGCCTTCTGTCCTCAGGTACCTTGGCTGTGGGAGCTGCACCACTGGCTCGTTTTCTGTAGCTCCCTTTGAACATCCAGCACCCACAGTTAGGCTGTGAGCTCAGAGACCCTCCCCTTGCCCCGCGAGAGCCCAGGCGTGAGCGTAACTGGTACTCTGTGAGGAGGAAAGCTAGAGTTATGTTGGGACTTTGTACGTAGACCTCAATTTGAGCCTGGTGACCAGCACACCCTCTTCCATGTCTCCCTTTAACTCCTCCCACCGTGGCAGAACTTCTGGAACTGGTGTGATCATCTCTTAAAGAGCCCTGCTCGCCTTTGGTTGGGCAGTGCGTGTGTCCTCCAGGCCACCTGTGAAAAGTATCCTCTGGATAAGTTTGCTTAAGAGTAAGTAGCTGACCGATTCCCGAGACTGCTTTCCTTCATGTACTCAAGATCAGTGGATAAGGGTGTTTTCCTTGGGGGAGCAGCCTAAAAACGGTCAAGATTTTGACAGATGTCCCCATGCATTCCTGGTTACACTCGTGGCTGAGGATACCCTTTAGGGCCAGCTGATCAGTAAAGCAGTTACTGGGGAACTGCATCTGTTCTCAGTGGCATCCTCTCTTCATGCTTGTCGATCTTTTCTTCCCGAAGCTGGATGATTCTACTGTCGCCAGGGAACTGGCCATCACAGACTCTGAGCACTCAGATGCTGAGGTTTCCTGTACGGACAATGGCACATTCAACCTTTCACGGGGCCAGACACCTCTAACAGAAGGCTCTGAAGGTGAGGTGGACCTTGGGTCTGAGTTGATAATGGCTTTGACTGTTGCCTTTCAGCTTCCCCGGACATAGGGGATACTGCCCTCTCCTCTCCTGCCTCCTGAGTAGTGGATTGGGTGGCAGAGCAGCCTTAGGGGGTGGCTACAGCCAGGGTGGCACAGCTGCTCTCCTTGAGCCTCAGTTCCTTGGTCGCCTCAGACTGTAGGTTCAGTGGGGGCATAGTGGGAGAAGAGAGGGGACGTTCTCCGGCCAGTAGAGGTCACGGCAGTCTAGAAGTAGAGGGGGAAAGCTGACCAGCATCACAGGTTTTGGGCTCCCCTCCCCCTGACCCCTGATCCCCAGGGAGGAGAAATCTGGTTACATGGGACTGGCTTGTGGGGTGGAGCTAGGCAGCTGCCTCGTCTCAGACACCTTCTGTTCTTTCAGACTTAGATGGTCACAGTGACCCAGAGGAGTCCTTTGCCAGAGACCTTCCAGACTTCCCTTCCATTAATGTGGATCCTGCTGGCCTAGATGATGAGGATGATACCAGCATTGGAATGCCCAGCTTGATGTACCGTTCCCCACCAGGGCCGGAGGAGCCCCAGGTGCCCCCGGCCAGCCGGGGCGAAGCTACACTGCCGGAGCTCCTGCTTGAAGCCCTGCCTGCCGGATCCAACCTTACCAGCAACCTTGCCGGCCTGGTCTCCCAGGGCATGATCCAGCTGGCCCTGTCAGGGGCCTCCCAGCCAGGCCCTTCTGGCCCACCTCCCCGGAGAGCAACCAGAGGCTTCCTCCGGGCCCCCAGCTCAGACCTGGACACTGATGCTGAGGGGGATGACTTTGAACTTCTGGATCAGTCAGAGCTGAATCAGCTGGACCCTGCTGGTTCCAGGAGCCACTGAGGCAAAGACTCCTTTTGGGGGTCACTGTGGTTTAGGTTTTTATTCTCCTCATCCCTCTAAAGGTGAAGGGGCAAGGGAAGAGCCCAGGTCCTGTCCCCTGAATATGTGTGTGTGCCTGGTGGCCTGGCTGGTGCTCAGAGGGCTGCTGAACCAGGATGTTCCCTTCCCTGCTACCAGCTGGGCGCCCATTTCTGAGCTCAGTCAATGAAGTGAGAGTGTGCTTCCTTGGGGAAGCTTCTCTCCGTCAGGATGGTACTCGTGGGGAACAAAGTAGTCAGGGGTATTGGTTCCCCTTCGAGGGGTGCTGCTGTTCGCTTCTAGGTATGGGTGCTTGGGGGCCCTCAGTGATTGAAGAGCCCTTCATCTCCTTCCTCCTTCATCACCTCCCTGGAGGTTCGAGTCAGGCAGCAGCTGGAACAGTTGCATTGTCATCCTCCTCTTTTGCTAAGCCATGATTTGATTTTTTTTTTCTAAGGAATTTATTGTGTGGTTCTGCAGAGCAGGCCTGTTCCCTCTGCTCCAGCCCATCATTTCTCAAGGCCTCACCTCCAGTGCTCTAAATCATTGCTTGTGAAATCTAAGAAATGTGAACATGGTGAGGGGTGGGCCTCTTCTACGTCATCTAGGGCTGCAGGGTCAGCTGGCTGGGCAGGTGAGTGCCTCTGTAGCTCATGGTCTCCCTGAATCTTCGGGAGCTGCCTGGTTGTCTTTGGTGCTGCTAACCCCTGGCTCTGTTTGACCATTAGCCTGAGCAGCTAGTAAAGCAATACCATACCGCACCCGTTCCCGTGTTCCCGCTCCTTCCCCTGCTCCTCCTCTGGAGAAGAACGTTCCCTGGGGGATGCCAGAGTAGCACTTTACAGATGGCTCAGTGGCGTTCTTCCCAGGAGCCACCAGCTCTTCTTGCACCAGCTATTCTTACTCCCTGTTCAGCTCCTTTAGTACTTTTTATATTTCATTGCTTCCCAACTTGGTACTGCCTCTTTTAAGGATGAGCCCATTTAGGAAGAATATGTCTGTAATGAGCAGAGACCCCTCTAAGGGGCATCTGTTAGACTGCCCCTAGTAAAATCATGTGAGCAAATACTGAAATTGGTAATTCTACGTGTGCCAGCTTACATCCTGTCTCTGCCTCCCTGGTCAGAGCTGAAGCCAAACTCTCCTATCTCTCTGCGTTAACCCTTTGCGGATCCTCAGGGACCACTCCCCCAACACCCCACACCTGGGTGAGGGATGCTGGACAGAGCCCATTTTCACGTGCTACAGGTGGGAGTGTGCGAACATGTTTGCTCTTGGTTGATGGATGAGGTAGAGGCCAGGAAGTGAAAATTAATAGTGAGAAGGGAGAACAGCCATGTGCCTGTTCCATAGGCACCTTTGTGTGAAGGCTGGGTTCTCAGATTGTGGGCACCTTACCTCTCAGCAGAGCCAGACATCTTACAGGGAAAAAATGGGAGGTGTGGGAAAGGAGTGGGATTTTGTGTGTGCATGAGTGAGTGTAGCTTCAGGCCTTGGGAGTTAGCGAGAGGGAGGGAAGGAAGGAGAGCAAACTCTTTGGACGGTGTTTCTTGTACATGGGGGATCCTGCTCTGAATCTCCTTAGTCCTCCACTGTGAACTGGGGTGGGGATGGGGTGGGAGGGGTGCTGGGGAATAAATCTTGTATGAGAACAAGCTTGAAGAGACTAATGTTGAATGGTGTCCTCCTGTTGGTGGGTTTTCTCTCGTTAGTCTGATGTGTGATTAATTCGAGGAGGTGGGAGGACCCGCTTGCCAATGCCTGCTTTTCCTTGTGATGGTCAGAACCACGGCCACGGTTCGCGGCCATGGTCCCCTCCCGCGCAGAGCCCAGACCTGGGCATGGCTTGCACTCTTGGCCGGCATCTAGCCTGCAGTTCCATCACTTCTGATTCTTGATATTGCCCCCGAAACGTGTGAAGACAAGTATATTTCAAAGGCTAATGACATTTCAGGTAACAGAGGTCTTTAAAAAGTTAACACCACCCTTCCTCTGCATTGTTTGGGCTGCAGAGACAGCTGCTCTTTGGCCTTTGGCTGACCTCAGAAACTAGAAATACTTATTTTAGGCTCTGTCCCATTGGCCACTGTGGGCAGGAGTGGAAAGCACCTGCCAGGTGTTGCCAAAAGATTGACCCCACCAAACGGAACCTCTTCTAAAGCTTTGTGGCTTAAGACTAGCCCCCTCCCAAGCCTACCTGTCCTGGCGTTCGAACCTCAGTGTGAGTGGAGCGCCCCCTGTGTGCGGAGCTCGGTAACGAGCCGACCAGGGCGACGAGCTCTGCGCGGCGTTTTACGCGGTGAGCCTTCGCGACCGCCCTCCTGCGAGTACCTCTGGTTCCTACTTTACAAACGGTAAGGCCGACTGGCGAGGAGCCTCGGGCCGTGGGGTAGGCCACGTCCCCGTGCGTAACGGCCTTGGGACCCGGAGTCGCGGCGGGCTCGGCGGGAGCCGCTCCTGGCGCAGGTTTCCTCCCGTCGGAGGCTCAGCCCCGCTCAGCGGCACGGGCGCGTGGCCGCCGTCGGGCTGGGGCTGGAAACCGAGGTGTCATTCACCACGGCTCTCGTCCCAACGGGGCGGAGGGGCGGGTGCCCCGCCGCCTCCGAAGAGACCCGGGAGGCCGGGGGTCGGAGCGGGCCCCAAGTTCTGAAGAAAAACCAACCACGGTGCCCCGGAAGGGGCGCTTCGTTCCTCCGGAAGGCTCCTCCTTCCGCCTGGCCCCGCGCGGGGCCCGCCCCTCCCGGCGCCGGAAGGAGCTGTTGCCCGAGCAACTGTAACGTCCGGCTTTTGGAGTTTGGCGGCGGGAAAAGCCATGAGTAAAGGCCGGGCAGAGGCTGCCACTGGAGGTAAGCGGGCATGGGGAGCCGGGGAGGGGGGCTGGGCTGAGTGGCCCCCGCCCCGCCTGGCTCATCTCTTCCGTAGCCCCCGGGATCCTCCTGAAGTACCTGCGGGAGCAGAACCGGCCCTACAGCGCCCAGGATGTGTTCGGGAACCTGCAGCGGGAACACGGACTGGGCAAAGCGGTGAGGACCCTCTTGCGGGACTCCCCGCCTTGGGGCCCCTCGAATCAGCCTGGGGTCTTGCCCTCTCGCGGCTGCCGTTCTGGCCTTGGGCTTCCTCGGGCTGTCGCACGCCGCGCCCTGTCACCGGCTGCCCCGCCCGGAGTCACTCTGATTGCTCCGCACCCTCCCCTCTGCCAGGCGGTGGTGAAGGCGCTGGAGCAGCTGGCCCAGCAAGGCAAGATCAAAGAAAAGATGTACGGCAAGCAGAAAATCTACTTTGCGGACCAGGTGAGGGAAGCCTGCGCAGATTCTCACCCCCGCGAGGGCCCAGCAGGAGGTGGGTCGGTCCCTAGTGTGAACTCTCTTCGGGAGAACTGAGGCAGTCCATGAAACCCAGCTGTCCGGCGCCATAAGGGCCCCAGCCATTCTTTAAATCAGCCTGTGCTCCCTTGCCGTGAACCACACTTCATGAGATTTCCAGACTTGAAATATAATAGATAACAGAAAATCCTGAATTGTTGCTCCTGAGACTCATTTCCACTGGGAAGTTCTTGTTCCCAATCATCTAGATTCGAACCACCTCCTGCCAGATGATTTTCCTCGTCTCCACCCCCATCCACGAACACACAGTTTCCTATCTCCAGCCCAGACCTCCATCTGGGTGTCTTTCAGATTATGACTAAAGCAGAATGCTTCACCTCTCACACTGGCGCCTCTCACATTCCTCTTTCTTAATGGAATCACTCTTTGCCCGAGTCCGAGACTAGGAAGCCATTCCTAACCCATCTCACATGGCCGGCCGGCCATCCCGTCCTCTCCTTCCCACCTGCCATAACCGTGCCAGTCCAGGTGCTGCGCCGGTCCAGGTGCTCCTCGTCTGCTGCAGTACCCTAACATCTCCTGCCTCCTCACACATCGCTGCCAGAGCCACCTGTGTGCGTGCAAACTTGGTCATGCCGGTTCCCTCCTTAAAACCCCCGGCACTCTCCGGAACAGGTGAAAGGAGGCACTCGGAGACTCGGCCCCACTCCGACCCAGAGCCAGCCTCTGACCGTACTGGTCCCTGTTATTTCTCCACCCACAAACCTGAACCACTTCTGTGTGTTCTACTCCTGTATCCTTTGCTTATTGTCCTCCCACTGCCCAGAGTTTTTCAGTCCCTTCTTCTTCCCCGGCCTCTGCCCGCTAACTCACTCAGGCCCTAGAACTTCACCCAGGCAGCGCCTCCTGCAGAGACCTGTGAGTGCCCGTCGCCCCGAGCTCACCGCCTGCTCTTCCAGCGCTCACCTCTAGAGGCGCCCTGCACCACAGTTGTCTTTTTGCTCGTCTCCCTCACGGCACTGTCCTAGGACGTCTACTCCCCACCTCCCATTCATCTTCCTTTAGCACCCCCACAGCATCTAACATCCAGCAGACGCCAAATACTCGTCTAACCGAACCCAACCACCATCGAGGCTAATCTTCCTAAAGTAGGTTTCATTGTTACTGCCCTGTGGAAGGTCCCCTGAAGGAGTCGGCAGGGTTTTTTTTCTGTAAAGGACCAGACCGTTACTATTGTCACGCTCTGCAGACTGGTTGGTCTCCTGCCACAGCCACATAAAAGTGCGGTGACTGCTGAAGCCCCCCGCTGCAGAGCAAAAGCAGACGTAGATGATATGCAGTGAATGGGTGTGGCTGTTTCTATTATTTTTAAAAACATCCGTCCGGCGCGATTTGGCTTACAGCCTGTAGTTTGCTGCCACTTGCTGTAAAGGTTTACCTGGCCTTACTGTAGAGTCCAGACTGCCCAGGATGGCACTCGTGTCCTTTCTCACCTGCCCCCCTCACCAACTGAGGAGACCCCTGCTGAGCCCCACCACAGTCCGGTCCTGTTCTAGTGGCTGGTTTCCCATGGGAGGGGCTCCGCAGGCTTGTATCGAGTCCTCCCATCATGCCTCTTTGCCTACCCAGAGTCTTCCTATTGTGGAAGCCAATAATTTAGGTGTCACCACTTTGGAAAGAATGTTCCTTTCCTCATTCAGCCCAGGGAGAGGTTTAAACACTAAACTGACAGATATTCGTCCAATTCAGTATCCTGCCAACTTAGAACCCCTTGAGGACAGGCATGAAGTTTCAACTTTGATGCTTTTTTTGTTGGATCCAGTACTAAACTGACTGACTTCTCAAAACTACACTCCTACTATTTCCCCAGGCCCTTTGGAAGGCTGGGGAGTCCCAGGTTAAGTAATGTGCACGTTGCCTTTCTAGACACGGGTTCCTATCCTGTGCCAGACATCAGCCCTCTTCTCTTCTCGTCTTTGGCAGGACCAGTTTGACATGGTGAGTGATGCTGACCTCCAAAGCCTGGATGCCAAAATTGTGGCCCTCACGGCCACCGTGCAGAGCTTGCAGCAGAGCTGCCGCCACATGGAGGCTGGTAGGAGCGGGCTGTTCGGGAGGGTGCCCCTAGCCCCAGGGTCAGTCCAGAGGTCAGGAGTTACTGAGGGGATGGTTGTCCCATTGCAGTGAAGATCCCTTTGCTGGGCTGCCATGGCATTACATTAAAAGAAATGTATGATGGCCAGTGGCTTTTGAAATATAAATGGGCAAGACAAGTACTTGCTTTTTTTACCATGATGATCAGTATACTCTTCCCACACTTCTTTATTCCGAGCTCTTTTAACTGGCCACAGCTAACAGTCTGTTGAGCCTCACACAAGACCACTACTTGTAGGTGGAGGAGGAAAGGAAACTGTTGGCTTGGCCAAAAAGTTGATTTAGTTTTATCCGTAAAAAAGACGTTTTCATTTTCATGAATAACTTTATGCCAGCTATCTCCCGCTATCGGCTTCTGGTGGGTAGAGGCCAGGGGTGCTGCTAAACATCTTCCAGTGCATAAGACAGCCCCGCAGCAAAGAATTATTTGGCCAGAATGTTAATAGAACCAAGAAACTTCGCAAACCACTTTTGACACTTTTGATCAGTCAGAGCATCTTCTCCATACAATGCACAAATCTTTTTTTGCCATTCAGTGGTGTTTTTACCCTTCTCGAAATAAAAAAGCATAGTATGCTGAAAATGTGTATTTTCATCTTCAGTATTAAAATGGCTGCACAAAATTTCTATTTTGCTAACTTTTTAAAAAAAGTGCACGCTGATATGACTGTCAGTACAATCTAACAAAATTGTTTCGAATACAGTTACAGACAACTGAGCACTGTTAGAGCCACTGTACCGAAAAAACTAAAGGGACTTTTTGGCCAGCCCAGTAAGCTGGTAATTGTGTAAGTGGTCATCTCTCCTGAGCATTTCTGAGTGAGAGGCCCATTCTGGACCCTCGTGTGGAATCCAGAGTGAGCAGAGGCCTGTTTCCCTGCCTCAGGGAGCGCCTACGGGAAAAAGAACACCTTCGGGGGGCAGCAGCTGACCTCAGGGCGGTGTGGTTTCAGAGCTGAAGGAGTTAACTGGCGCCCTGACAACCCCGGAGATGCAGAAAGAGGTCCAGGAGTTGCAGAAGGAATGTGCTGACTACACCGAGAGACTGAGGAACGTCAAAGCAGCCACCAACCACGTGACCCCAGAAGAGAAAGAGCAGGTGGGTCAGGAGGGCCAGCAGGGCCGGCCAGCCTCTCGCCTCTCTCTCGCGCAGAGCAGTGAGGACAAGGGTTGACCCCAGCAACTGCCGACTGCCATGGGGCCAAGGGCTTAGAGGAACCTGTTTCCCCCGGCTAGGTGTACAGGGAGAGGCAGAAGTACTGCAAGGAGTGGAGGAAGCGCAAGAGGATGGTAAGTGCAGGAACGCCAAGGCAGGCCCTGGAGACGGCAGGCCCTGGAGACGGCAGCCCCAGAGAGGCTGCTGCTGAGTCACAGGCCATCGGGCAGTGCCCAGGCCTGCCGGTCTGCAGAGGGTGGGTTTGTTTCTCCTCAGGCGTCAGAGCTGTGCGACGCGATCCTTGAAGGGTACCCGAAGAGCAAGAAGCAGTTCTTTGTAAGTGGGTCTCGCTCCTTTCCTTGCTCCCCTGGGCTGTGAGTCCCGGTCTCCTTCACTTGCCTCACTGCCCCGCAGGAGGAAGTCGGGATAGAGACAGATGAAGACTGCGACGTCAGGCTCCCAGACCCCTGAGGACTCCTGCGGCAGGACTGGGGGCTGGGGGCTGGGACAGAGGCGTCCCGGACCGGCTGCCCTGTTCAGGCCAGTTCTCGTTGTTAGTGCCGCTGCTTTCCCCTTTCCACCTTTGAGCGGAGCAGGTGGGAGGGGCACGGACCAGTGTTAGGCAGAGAGGGTGGTTACGCTCATTACATCGTCCGCATTTCAGGTGCGTGAGCTTACCCCTTAGATTTGGAACAAAGTTGAAGGAAAGCATTTGGCAATATTTATTGTAATATAATTTGATATAAAAATATTTAATTTCCTCTGGATAATCAAACCTCAGATATCAAATCTGAGAAAGGCAAAAGGGGGAGCTTGGGGGACGAGGGTAGAGAGGCTATCGTGCACAGCAGTCAGGGAGCACAGGGCTGCCCCTCGGACTCCCTTGGGTTCTGTACCCCCAGCAGGCCTCCACCCACCCCCAAGCCCTGGGAGGAATGCAGGCGGCCCCGAGAGGCGGTGGAGACCCGGGTGCGCCTGATTAAAGCTGGGAGAGGTTTTGAGGCCCAGCTAATTTTATAAAATTGTAACATTAGCAAAATTGTGTTGTTGGTATTTAGAAAAATAAAAACTTTAACATGTGGTGCTGCGTCACACAGGACTTTTGCTGCGCAATGCCGCTGCCTGTGGGGGCAGAGAGGAGGAGTGGGTGGGGAGGGTGCTTCCCCTCTGCCCAGAGCAGAGAAGGAAGGAGAGCACAAGGCAGGAGTGGGAATCCGGCAGCCCTGCCCTGCCCAGAAAGTTGTGGCTTTACCTTGGGTGGACCAGGCAGCTCTAGCTTGGCCATGAATGGCCTTTCACCCTTTGCAGCTGTGGAAGTAGTTCCTCCTAATCCTTTTCTCCGGTCCATCTACTGCCCAAATGGCCAAACTTGGGCCAGTTATCGCCCAAGAGACCAAACAGGCCAACAGTAGTTTCTAAATATGAGTAGATCATGTGCCGAAATTTGAAACCTGAGGCTTAGGAGAAGGCGGGTGCCCAGAGCAGACCCCCGTTCTGAGGACTTCTATGGAGAGGGGTGGGCGAAGACTGGGCAGGTTCGAGCTCTATGGTCAGTATAATAAATTAATCAGAAGCTTTCACAAAACAAACACCCCAGCCCCACTGCGAACGAGGCAGGCGAAGGAACAAGACACCAGGGGAAACCAGCTGACTGGCGTCAGGTGTCGCAGTCCAACCTCATAACCCCAGTGGCTCTGGGACCAAGTAAGAGACTGGCCTCTCGCTGGCTATTCTGCAGGTCAGTAGAGCTGGTTCTTCAGCTGATGCAGCACACCGATCACGATCTCCCGCAGGGTCTGTTGGGAGGAGAGTAAGACATGATGCTCAGGTGGGGTGCAGAGCTGTCTGTGACGCCTGCTCCATTAGGTCAGCTCTCCAGTGAAAGCAGCCCCCGGGAAGCACTGTGTCTACAGTTTACTTTGCAGTGCCCCCCAAACAGGATGGAGAGATGGACAGCTACACGATAAAGCAAGCACTGAGAACGTTAACAGTAGAATTTAGGTAGAGGGTCCCCAATGCCTGGGCTGTGGACTGGTACCAGCCTGTGGCCTGTCAGGAACCAGGCCGCACAGCAGGAGATGTGTGGTGTTTGGCCTGCATCGCAGCCTGAGCTCTGCCCTGCCCCCCCCCACCCACCCATCCATCCATGGAAAGAGGCTGGGGACCTGTGCTTTAGGTGATAGATATAGGGATGTTCATTGTGCATTCTCTTGATGTTCCAGTATGTTTAAAGTGTCTCACAATAAAAATGTTGAGAAATAAAAAAGCAAGAATCTCAGATACAAGTTCAAGCCTCGAAAAAAGTGACTAGTCCTCAAAAGCAGAAGACTCAGTTTAATACCATTAACAAACTACACTGTTACAAATAATAATAAACCCCAGGAAATACTACCTTACTAGACCCAGGGTTAGGAGCCAGAAATTCAAAAACCCCAAGTAATTCTGCTTCCAGTGACGGGGGCAGCCAAGGAGTGACCGAGGTGGCCACAACATGGGCTGAACCAAGGCCAAACATGACCTTGCAGGGCTAAGTGCTCAGACCGTACCTGACAAACTAATAAGAGGATCTAGACTTCAGAAAGCAGAGGGGGAAACAAGAGTATTTAAAGTTGTACACACACCCTGAAGAAACCTAAAATCTGTGACCTGCTTTTCTGAAAGTGGCTTGGGTCCCTTTGCCTGAGGTTGGGGAGGAGACCCCAGGTCCCAGGACCGCTGTTGCCCCATACCTGAGGCTTACAGTGCTCCTCAATCCAGCTGAAGACACAGGCCGATAGCTCCTGAAAGCTGGCCATGGAGACGGAGGCGTTAAAGGACTGGAACAGGGAGTCCATGATGCCTTGAAACACGTTGAACTTGACCTGGTCAGAGACCTGGTCCTCTCCCTCATGGGGATTATCCTGGTGTGCCTTCACAATCTGCTCATAGTTCCTGAAAGCAAGAAGACCGGGGCTAAGGCACTAGCTATAGCAGCCCTACCAGGGTGCGCCTCCATACCACCCCCACCCGGAAGGGGACTCCTAGAGAGCCTGTGGGCTATATTCTTCAGCTAGATACTGCTTCTGGGACAAAAATGGAGACCTATCTCCTCCAACCTTCCTTTCATTACCCTAACAGACTTTCCAGAGTGCTGTGTGTCAGGACCTGTTGGGGTATAGGGCCCTGCCTCCAAGTGACCAGCCAAGGGAGCAGGAGTATTATCTGATGGGGCCCTCAAGCTGGAGTCGGCCTCGGTCCCCTCAGGAGCCTGGTCCCCATGGTTCAGCAGCCCCCTTACACTTTCATGATCTTTAGGGCCATGACGTCCTTGCGTAGAGTGGACACCTCCTCCTCCTGCTTTTTCTTCTCCTTGTGTAAGAACTGGATGTAGTCAATAGCTGGGGGCAGGCGGGGGAAGGGGGTGGACACAGAGGAAATCTCAGCTGGAGGACAAGGTGGATCTTGTTTCCTCTGCCCCCACCCCCCAGCTCTCCCCGTACAACCACCCCACTGGGCCAGGCTGACCGCGAGTGAGGCTGGCCTTCTCCCAGCCCATGGCTCCAACCCCGCTGGCACTCTCCCTGGCCGTACTCTTCTGCAGAACGATGGCTTTGCTGAGCTTTTGGGAGCCAATGGAGAAGTCCTGCTGCTGGCAGGTGGGGACGATGGTCTGAAGGTCATCATAGCCCCTCTGTGAAGAGAGCGCGGGAAATAGGTTCCTTAACTCGGAGGGGTCAAAGGCAAACTGGCACAAAGCTTTTCTTCCGCGACACCACGTTCTAGGCTCACAACTAAGGGGCTGGAATCAGGGAGGCGCTTCATGTCCAGAGACGGGACTCACTGTCCCCAGGCCGCTTGGGGCTGTCTGACAGGGTCAGGGCACAAGGAGTCTCAAGTGTCCAGGGTCCCCCTGAGCTGATAGGTTTCCCCAATCACCTTGATGGCATCCCTCCTCTTCTGTTCAGCCTGAGTGTGTGCTCGCCGCCGCCGGTCCTTGTAGGACTCCTTGTAGGACTCCTGGTGGTAATCACTGTCCTCGTCATCTGCACTCAAGAGTTGGGGACAGGAAGAGGTCATCCTGGGGCCCAGTGAGGCCCAGCCAGCTCACTTGTCCCTACCTGGGAAAACAGCGCACCCAGATGGCAGGCGGGAACCTAATATTCTAGATGAGGGGAGAGGCGGCAAGACCCTGTGTCTAGCACGAGGGCTCTAGCACCTCGAGTAGACAGCTGGAGCTCCTGTCTAAAATGATGGCATATCTGAGTCCCGCCAGGTTGGGGGATGTTGCTGCCTACCTGTGTTGGGGACAGAAGAGGCACTGGTGGAACCGATGCTATTAGCTCTGGACACTACGCTCCCCTTGCGGGTGCTTTCTACAAAAAGCCCTGGAAAAGAGAGGTCCCGATCACTAAGGGGTAAGGTGGGGGAACACTGCTAGCCCCTCAGACACCTGTGGGCACAATGGCTCCCTGATCCTTAAATGCTGACCTCTCCCCTTAAACTCAAAAGCCAGCCATACTGGGCCACCCACTTCCTGTGGCGCCATGCTACGATGCTCCTGTCCCTAGTGCCTACAACTGCTCCTGTCCTGCAATGATGCTCCTTGGCTCACAAAGTAACGTCTGGGCTTGATGAGGGCCGTCACTGTTTCCATCACTTCCCTGCTCCAGGGCGGAGAGAACTAGAGGCCACCCTTCCATGTTCCCAACTAACCCCTCCATGCTTCCAGCTCCTCCCTCACTGTTTCAGGTTCAGGGACAGTGGACCATGGTCAGGTGTGGCCGACCACGCCAATCAAACCTACAGGGCTGAAGTAGGAGTGTCAGCCACTCCAGAGCTGAAGCCGGTGGGGGAGGCACTCACCGGGGTCCAGGCTGTTGTCGCTGTAGGCATACTCCACCTGCGGCACCGAGTAAGGGAGAAAAGCTCATCAGACCTCCATCCTGGAGGCAGTCGCCACCTTTCACTCTGCGTGCACGCGTACGCACACACGCGGGTGCGCGGGCAACTAAAGGACGGACACACACACGTGCAGGCAATTAAAGGATTCACCCCGGAGCTAAAACTGGTTAGTTCGTGGGAGCGCCGCCCCTCGGCATGATCCCGCCCGCCCCACACCTCCACTTCCCCAGTCGCAAACCCCGTACTCTCACACTCGCGCACACGAGCCTCAGTCATCTCCCCACCTTGGAACGCGCAGGGGGTGAGCTGTCTTCTCTGCAGCCCCTGGGCCCAGAGAGCGAAGGTGGGGATACTTCGGGGACCAGAGAGACTTCCCTCATCTTCCGGGGCCCCTACGTGCACGCACCCGACCCGCCCTCCCCTCACCGGCGTGCTCGCCCACGGGGCTTGCCTTGACCCAGGGGTCCTCCGGGGAGGTGCCGGATTCCGTCATCTCCAATCCACCGCACCGGAAGTCAACTAGCGGGTGCACGCGCGCCTCGCCGCGCGGGGAGAGGAGCGAGGCGCGCCCACGTGACCCAAACCCACCAATCCGCGACCAAAGGCAAGGGGCGGAGCTAGAGTGGTGCGCATGCGCAGCGCGAGGAAGCGGATCCCGCAGAAAGGATAGCCACTGCTCTTTGGGTTGGCTCAGGTTGGTCTCTCCATTCGGGTAGAGTGCATGAAGTACATTCTGTGAAACGGGATCCATTCAAAAGGCTTGTTCTAGTAGTGTCGCAGATAGTTGTGCATACCTGCACTGCTAGGCCCATCCGGCTCCTGGGGACGCCTTTCCCCTCTAGGCCACCCTGACTTGTAGTCCTGGCCACCTCGTCCCACTTCACCAGGCTGCAGGCTCTGTGATGGCAGAGGCCTGCCTGGCTTGTTGAAGGACGGTCCTCCCAACACTCAGCCCAGCGTCTGACTGGATACCTGTGGACTTAACGCTATCAAAGAGCTCGTTGGCCAAGTTATGCTACTTTACAGATAAGGGAATGAGGAGCCCATAAAGTGTGTAACTTGTCCAGATGCACACAGCCAGTCAGTGACAGGGTCAAGGCTGGCCTCAGTCCGGCTAGGTCCAAAGGCCATGCTCTTAACCACTGCACTGCTAGCTTTCAGCCAAGCCTGAGCCCTGCACTTGTGGCTCAAGTGTCCCAAAGACACGCAGAGACATCAGAACAGGAGGCAGACACCATACAGGCAGCACCTGCAATCGTTCACCTTTAATTGTATTAAAAGTTCCAGTAATTGCCTTCCCCTGACCTCCCACCCCCACCCCAGCCACAAGTATTACAGGCAGGGGTAGGCAAGAACGGGGTTGGAATGCCAGAGGGGCCTGTTCCCCTATGGACCACATCCTCAGTGATGGCCAAACGCCAGCAAGCTGGGTGGGCTTCCCGTGTCCACCAGGCACTGCCCTGCCCAGCTCAGAGCCCTCTAGGCCCAAGCTCTACGGTGAGCATTGAAGCCCCCATTCCTTCTCACCACTGGATCTCTCCTCAGCTCCAGGGGCCCATCTGGCCCCACAGAAAACTCATTACTGATGGCATCTAGCAGATACGCTTCTGCAGGAGGGCCCAGGCTTCCTCCACCTTTGGACAAACCAGAATGTTGGGAGGAAGGGAGGCCAGAGTCAGACAGGAATCCACTGGCGACTCCATCCCCACAACCCAGCCTTTCTCTGGGCACCAACCTGGCGCTGGGTGATGTGTGGCTCCCATAAGGTGCTCAGCACCACGTGGCTCTGATCCACAAGCTGCTGCCCGCTCATCTGGCTCTGCAGCCGGCTTTGAGCTGCGGCCTCACTCAGGCCGTCCCTCTGCACAATTCGTCTTACAGCCTGGACACAGACATGACATTTGTTTGACCACTGGCTCGGAGCAGGATGCAGTCTGAAGTGGAGATGGGTGGCATGTGGGCTCCAAATACCTCAGTCTCAGGGATGACAACGGTCCACACCTCGTGCACCATGTTCTGCCAGCCGGCTTCAAGTAGCATGGCGGCTTCAATCACGCATACACGCTTTCCTATAGGGAGGCCCCAGTCACTGCCAGCGGTCCCCTGCCACTTGCTACCAGTCAGAGAGCCAATGAAATACAGGTCCTGGCAAAGGGGATGGTCTGGCGTGGAGTGCGGAAACTCCCAGGAGAAGCACGTGCCTAACTGCACCCCGCAGCCGCTCCCGTCATCCCCCCACTCACCCTCAGCCACAGCCAGGTCCATCTCCTCCCGGGCCAGCTTTGCGATAATTGGCCACATGATGTCTGTGAGCATCTTCAGCTGCGTCTGAGGAGCAAGACAGAGGGAGGGGGCAGCAGTTACCTCCCCTTGGAGACGGAGCCAGCCCAGAGAGGTCCACTGGGCCTCAACTCCTGGATCTATAGCAACTGAGAACCTTTGGAGAGAGGTGTGCATTTACCTTGTTCCCAAAAACCCGGCTGCCCAGGATCTTCCTGTTGATGGTGCCATCTTTAAGGAGAATGTCTAGATGACAGAGACAGAGGACTGGGCAAGGAGACCAGGCCATCTCCCCACTTCAGGCCCCTTCTGCTCTGTCCCGTTATTACCTGTTCCAAAGGTTTCCAACACAGGCTGGTAGGCAGGACCACCTGGGGCATAGGCCCGATGGCCCAGTTGGTCACTGTCGATGACGAATGCCCCCAGGCCCTTCAGCCGCTGAGATACTGAGCTCTTCCCAGAGCCACTGATGCCTGTCAGCCCAATCACATAGAGACCTTGGGGGAGCTCGGGCCTCTTCTGGGGATAGATAAGAGGAACCCCAGTTACCAGGGTCCTCAGGCCCATGCTTGGGCTAAATCCTTCAGTCTCTGCCTTCCAGCATTTCCAGCCCACCCAGCAGGGGGAGGAAGGGAGGACATGCTTACATGTGGAGGCCGAAGCAGGTTTCCCAGCATGCGCTGGCGGTAGCTGGAGGAGCTGACTTTGTCCTCTTCATTTTCCTTGTGGCTTAGGTCCTTCAGCAGCTGGATCTGGTACAAGGCAAGCTCTCCCAGGCCCTGAAGCAAAGGAGGGGCGAGGAGGGGCGAGGAGGGCTGAGATGGAGAAGGGCAAACACTGACACCCAACTTGCCCCCTTTATCTTCCTCTACTTACCCCAGAGGTAGTGCTGGCCTCAGAGGACAACCTGGGAACAAGTTCCTCCTTGCCTCTTTCTACCACCTTGAGCCCTCTCTTCTCTCCTCTGGGGTCATGGTATATTTCCAACAGCCCCCCCAACAATGGCCTTCCCCGTCCCCATCCACTCCCTCTGCCAATCTCCCTCGGGGGTTACATTCTCAAGGCGGAAGCGGTTGACGGCCATCCCCCCACGATAGGTCTCCTCGCTGACCACCAGGAACTCCAGGGAGGGGTCAGAGCCAGCAGGCCCATAGGGGTCCAGCAGGGGTATGATATCAAAAGTCAAGGAGGGCTTGATGTCCACCAGGAACTCACTCAGATGTTCCACACGCTCTGCGTAGGGCTGGAGCAGCTCAGGGAGCAACTTGCCTGAGGAAGGAGTCCAGAACAGTGAGACCTTTTTATTGAGGAGGAAGAGTATGGGCCAGGTTGCGGAAGAGTGTCCCTAAGCATCCTATCTCCAGAGGCAGGTGACAGAAAGAAAGGACTAAGCTGAGAAGTGGTCGGTGATGGGAAAGGCGCCAGGGAAGCACAGTAGTCCCTGCAAGAGCTGGCACGTGTCTGGAAAACTGGCAGTACCAGTGGGCACCAGAGCCAGACCGAGATTTTCAAGAACCGTATCATGCCTGAGTCCCCTCTTACTTTGTCACCACTACCTACAGCTTACCCATTTATTCCCAGGGTCTCAAACTTCAGGGTTCCTCACCTGGAGACCTTGTTAAAAGTGCATATTCCTTGGCTCCACACTTGGGGATTCTGATTGAGTGGTGACTATACCACACACTGAGAAGGCTGCTTTTACTCATTTAACAAGATTTCCTTAGCGCCAACTGAGTGCCAGGCACTGCGTGTGACATTTGGGGGGCGGGGAGGAGAAATGGATGGCCCCACCCTTTCTCAATCTTGGCAGTGGTGAGTGCAAGGAGTGTTGGGGGTTCTCTACCACCCTAACCCAGTGTCTCTCCCACTCACTCTTCAATAGGTCTTTGTCCGCTACTCCCACCACAAGCTGCTCCTGGGCCAGGATGCACGCGACACTGAGCAACACCTTGTGGGCGTTGTGCAGGCGGTCAAATGTGCCACCCAGAGCCCCACGACGGTAGCCACGCACAGGCTGCTTTGGAGATCTGGCCACGGGGTAGGATGGCCTAATGGTGGAGGATAAGGGATTATCCAGGGGCTCCACAGGCAGCTCTCCATGCTCATAATCCGGGTGTAGTAGCACTGAAGAAAGTTGCGGACAACAACTGTAACAACTTGTGGCATAACGCTCTAGCTGTTGCTTGACCGGGTTGTACTGGCTTCCATCGAGGGTCTGGAAGTCAGTCAGCACCACCTCCGGCGGGTGGGCCAGGTTCTGGACTGAGCTGGCTGGGGGAGGGAGAAAGGTGTTCTTGGTTCGGATATTGGTCAGCAGGATTCTGATGTCCAGGTCCGTGTGCATGTTGGCGCCAGCATATAAGTGCGTGATGAAATCGAGAACCTCAAACGTGGCCTGCACAGGGCTGGACTGGGGCTGAGCCGGGCCCTCCAGGCTCATGCCGGGCTGCAGGTGTACATAGAGGGTGTGATTCACCAACCGGGCCGCGGAGGTCAGGAGAGGGGCCAGGCGAGGGGCCAGGGAGGCCAGCGGCGTCGTCAGCACCAGGAGGCCCGACCGGAATAAGGCCATGCTGCCTAGGCCTGTAGAGAGTCAGGGAGACCAGCAGAGGGTGACTGACCGGGATGTGCCCGAGGTCGATGTCTGTAGGGGACCTTGGACCCAAGGGAAGGAACATGGAGAGGGGTGAGGTCTGTGCCAATCCAGAGAAACCCAGGGGCAGGGACGGGGCCTAGTAAACAGCGCCTTGGGGCTGCGCTGTAAGACTCGGTTTCCTCATCTGTAAGACGGGCAGGTGAGCTTGCTAGACTGAATCGAAATTCTGGGAGAGGAAACTGGACAGGAGCCCCTGAGTCATAGGGCGAGGGGATCCAGAAATCTTGGGCCCTCCTGCTAAGCTTCACCAGAGCCTTCAAGAAATCAAATGAGGGGACTAAAGACAAACAGACAAACACTCAGGCTCGGCTAGGTCCCCTACTTACTGACACCTCCAGGGTTTGGTTCCACTTTCAACCCCGCTGAAGGCTTCCCCCAGATACAAACCGGAAGCACTGATATAGCAATTGTGACTCCGAGCTACGGAAACCGAGAAAGGCCAAAAGTACCCATTTCTGTCCCGAGCGGCATTCTCGCGGGATTTACAAAGGGGCGGGGCGGAGCCCGGATGTTTGGGAAATGGCTGAACACTTGTCTCCAGTCGTCAGCCACACGGAACTGAGCAGAGGAGAACAACGCGAGCTTGAAAGCCCATTTCACGAATGCCCTTCAGACCCTTAGAGAAAAATTGGCTTCAGCCAGGTCACCAAGGGCACAACTACAAAAGCAGGACGCCTGGCTTTCTTAATAAATTATAGAGACGGAGATGAGGGGTCACAAGGTAACGCTTAAATTAGGGTTCAGCGTTCCTGGCGTCCTCCTGCTCCCCCCAGTCCGAGGGTCCTCACCTGGGAGGCCACAGGAAAACTCTGGCCAAATCCCCATTTCACCGACGGGGAAAGTGAGATTCTGTATGTTTCGGGAACCTCTAGGGAAGTAATGACGGGTGCCATGTAATGTGACTCCGGGGCCGCGGTGGGATGCTCTACATATCTCACAAAACCAGCGACGCGCCAGTTGGCGGGGAGAGGCCGAGGGGAGCTCTGCGTGTGAGCTCTGTAGAGCCGCCAGAGGATGAAAGTGGTCAAGACAAAAGCGGGCAAGAGCCGAAGCCCGTTGGTGACTGGCTGGCCACCAACGCGCAGCTAGAGGCTGAGGATGGAGTTAGAAAATTGGAAGAAGAGCTGAAGTTAGAAAGGACGTGCCGTTGTCCACAACTCTGCTCGCCTTGAGGCTGGCAGACAGGTGGGAGAGCGGGATCATTGCAAAGCTAGGGGGGCGGGGCGTAAAATGCCTCAGATTAAGGCCTGAGTGTTTGTGACAAAGCCTGGTTGGGGATCCGGGAGGTGGAATCCCTGGGAAAGTGAGAGGGAAGGGGAGGATATTGTGGAGATTGACAGTGAGTGAAATGGACAAAGCGCCCCCTGCCATCTAACCCCTAATGAAAAGGAAAGCACCCCTGGCTGGTGTGGCTCAGTGGATTGAGTGCTGACCTGCAAACTAAAAGGTCACAAGCTTGATTCCCAGTCAGGGCACATGCCTGGGTTTGGGCCGGGTCTCCAGTAGGGGGCGCTTGAGAGGCAACCACACATTCATGTTTCTCTTCCCTCTTTCCCTACCTTCCCCTCTCTAAAAATACATAAACGAAAAAAAAATTTTTAAAACTATTTTCCAAGAACTTTAGGTTAGCCCACCCTGCCTCCAGGAGACCACAGCGATTGACCTTTGCCCTCCACATGAGGTCACAAGCAGTCGAGGTGGTGTCCGACCCAGTGTGTTCCAGGGAGAGGAAGACAACCACCTGGGTTCTTCCCTTAATTTCAAACTCCTCGCTCTTTGTTGTCTGTGGTAAGAAGGCTGGCTTGAAAGGAAATGTAGGACAGTGCGTTAGAGTACAAACCCGCCGCCCTCTTCTCAGATCGCCAGCCATCTGAGTAAAGCGCCTGTAAGGGTTCGATTGCTGTCTGCACTTACTGGGTCTGGTAGGTGACAGGCAGCACAGACGCTGGCTTTCCCGGTTTCAAATGCGAGAGACGTAGAGGGGAGAGGAGCCGGATGATCTGACCCAAGTGCCTTTATTTGAATTGTGCTTACAGATAGGCTGAGTCTGGACCAACTGCAGCCCCGGGGAGGGCAGCAAGGATGGGATTTTTTTTTTTTAATTCTAGCTTTTTCTTTTTTTTTTAAGATGTTATTTATTTATTTTTAGAGAGGGAAGGGAGGGAGAAAGAGAGAGAGAGAGAGAAATCAATGTGCGGTTGCTGGGGGACATGGCCTGCAACCCAGGCATGTGCCCTGACTGGGAATTGAACCTGTGATGCCTGGTTCGCAGCCCGCGCTCAATCCACTGAGCTACACCAGCCAGGGCAAAGATGGGATTTTTAAAGGAAAAAGTGCAGGGTTTGTGGGGGGAGAGGGGAGGGATTAATCTCTTGTTCTTCTGGGCAGGTGCCTCGTGATGTGAGTCAGGACCATGGGTTAGATGAAGGGCTGGGCTGTTCCTAGGCACAGGAAGGTCAGGCTGACCACTGGCCTTTGTGGCTCAGTCAGATGTCAACTGCGTGCGGTGGGGGAGAATTTCAATTAAACCTTGGGCTATCAAGCCAGTTGGGATAATTGATGTCATGGGCAGTCCAGTGGGTTGGAAACTGGTCTGACTGGGTCATGTGCTGTCTGGGGGCTGGGAACTGGCCTGAGCCTTGCAGGAAGCTACTGCAAAAATTCAGGAGAGATGATAGTGCATGGACTCGGGTAATTTCCAAATATGTCTTGAAGATTGAGGTAGAGCTGTCAGTATTTGCTGGAGTGGTTGAGGGATTAGAGAGATTGGTGTTAAGGAGTATCTAAGGTTTTAGGACTAAGCAACTGGAAGCATAAAATTGCCGTATGCTGAAGTAGGGAAGACCGGAAGGGCTAGAAATCAGAAATTGGGGTTTGCACACCTTAAGTTTATTAGGCACAAGACGTTGAGCAGCACAGAGAGCAGGATGGGAGGGGCGAGGTCAGGGGGTGGAGGGATCAAGCAAAAAGGATAAAGGACTCAAGGCCATGGGCAACAGTGTGGTGAGTGCAGGGGGAGGGAGGTGGAAGGGGGTTAAATGGTAATGCAAAAAGTACAATTTAAAAAATTAAAAAGAAAAGATGTTTAGCAGGCAGTTGGAGATATATAAGCTAGAGTTTGTGGGAGACAGTGAAGTCAGAGATATGTGGGTTTTTTTGTTGGGGGATTGGGGGAGTTATCAGCATGTAAATGGTATTCAAAGTCACGGGACTACTATTGAGTCACCTCGCAAATTCACGTTCAAGTACCTGATGTGCTGCTAGGCCAACGCATCGAGATACTGGTGCTTGGAGACAGAACGTTTTATTTGATTTGATCAAAGTCAGAGGACAGCAGAGCAAGATCTCTCAAATCTAGCTCTTCCAAAAAGCAAAAAAGTAGGGAATTTTTATGGGGATAGGCCAGCAAGGGTGTCAAACTCATTTTCACTGGGGGCCACATCAGCTTCCCAGTCGCCTTCAAAGGGCCGAATGTAACTTTAGGGCTGCATAAATAGAACTACTCCTTAACTAGGGGCAAGGAGCTCGGCGCTGCCACCAGGGCCGAATTTGGCTGAGGGCCTTGTGTTTGCCGCCTGTGAGATAGGGAGCGAGGGAGGGGGAGTTTCAGGGAACTGAGACAGAAGTCCCGTGCTTCTTTAGTCACAGGTAACTTTGCACGGGACTCCTGGGTACCAGCAACTGGTCGCTGCTACCTTGAACTCAGTCCTCCCTTCTGCCAAACAAACTCATAAAATTCTCTTCCTGACCCTGAAGTTATCACCTCCTGATATAGGAGATGCCACACCAGTGACGAGAGGAGTTGAGCAAGCAGAGCGGTCCGTGTTTGAACAGAGGGCTAATCGGGGGGTGCTGCCGGGGGGAGTGGCGGTGGCAGGTAGTGGGGAGGCAATGGGGGGAAATTGGGGCAACTGTAATACCATAATCAATAAAAATTTTTTTTAATTAAAAAAAGTGCAAAGAAAAATTATTTAATTCTAGCTGCCAAAAATACTATGTGCATTGAAATCACAGGGGCTCTGCTACAGAACTGCTTGAGATTATTATTTTTTGTTTTATTTTATTTTTAAAAATTTTTAACCACTTTTTATTGTTGTTCAAGTAGTTTTCTGCCTTTCCCCCCCACCCCTCCTCACCACCCCAATCCTCCCCACCTCCCTCCCCTGTTTCCACCCCACCCCCTTGTTTTTGTCCATGTGTCCTTTATAATCGTTCCTGTAAACCCTTTACCCTTTCCCCCCATTATCCCCTCCCCTCTGGTCACTGTCAGCCTGTTCTCAATTTTAATGTCTTTGGCTGTACTTTCCTTGCTTGTTCGTTTTGTCAATTAGGTTCCTGTTAATGGTGAGATCATATGGTATTTGTCTTTCACTGCCTGGCTTATTTCACTTAGCATTTGAACTGTGCATCTGATAGACTGGCTATCTCTTCGTTGCTTAGTTGTATTTTTTCTGGAGCTTTGATCTGTTCTTTGGGCCATTTTTGGGGTCTCAGCCTGCTTGAGATTATTAAGAGTGTGGATGCATGGAAGAGAAAGCAGTCACTGTCTGCCTTTCTCATCATCACACCTCCCCCCCCACCGCCCCCACGGGCAACCTCTGGAGCAAGGTCACACACTCTCACACCTGGGCGTGAAGTGGACCGTGCTCCCGGGCCAGAGCTGTGTGCCACCTTGACCCGGACACCTTCCTGGGTGCTGCAGGGACAGCAGGGCAGGGAGATAGGCGGGACGGGGTGGCTGAGGCCCCTTCCTGAACCTTCTGGGGTGGAGCAGAAGCAGCAGGTCCAAAGGCCCAGAGCAGACCACTTTCTGGAAGTACGGGCAGGAGGGGAAGCAGCGCCTCCTTCCCCCACGGTCCCACACCAAGCCCCAGGAGCCCCAGTAGGTTCCTCTCTATTCCCACTCCCAGACCCCTGGTTGTCCTCCTGCCCCTCTCCTAGTCTCTCCCTCAGTACCATCCCCTCCCGGGCATCCCCGCCCTGTTCTCTGCCTGCAACCTGCCCACCCCCCCAGTTTCTATCTGTTCTTCACCCCTCCCTCCAGCACCTAGCAGGGGAGGCAGCTAGGAGGAGACAGGCTACACACCCCACAGGCCCTTTCAGGGGCTCCTGCCATCCACGCTGGCCTCAAGAAGGAGCACAGGCCGCTGGGCCTCAGCTAGACCTCCCGGTGAGAGGCAGCTTCTGGGCTCTTGGGGATCTACCCCCCGGAGTTTTGCCCAGGGCAGGGGGCAAGGTGAAGAGTAAGGGGGGCTGTTTCCTTTTAATTCACTTGGTCTTGTTTCTTCTTTCCACATCTGGCTTCTGCGTGGGACTACAGTTATAATACCAGTAATATCACCAGTAGTAATACTGCCCATGCCTGCTATGAAGGCCTCTATACCAGCACTTTCAGGCATTATCTCACTTAATACTTACTCTGATCCATGACATAGGTATCATACCCATTTTACAGATAAGAAAATAGGCTCCCGGAGGGTAAAGAACTTGCCAGGGGTCCCATGACTAGTGGCCAAGTCACAATCAGACTCCCCCACCCCCTCCCCCCAGTCCACTAACTCCTACTGCTCAGACAAGAGCAGTGGACTTGAGGCTGACCCTGGCTAGCTCTTCCCTCCTCCCGGGAGGTTCCCGGGTAGGTGTAACCTGAGCTAACGAGGTCTTTCCAGATTGCCCACTCGAGGTGCAGTCCTGCTCCATTTTCCAGAGCCGCATATCCCCGGGGGACGCACAGAAGAGAGAAGGAGACCATGGGGACCAGGCCTTTATTGCAGGGCGGCTGGGGGAGCGCTGAGCTCAGGGTCCCTCAGTTCCGGCTCCGGCCTCGGTTTGGGCACCGTCAGGACCGTCGGTTGGCTTGTCAGTGGTTGGCTTGTCACTGAACACTAAGCGGTGCATGGCAGTGACGTAGCTGCAGCCGCTGGGGTCCGCGAGGTGCAGCCGCACCGTGGGCAGGATTTGCTCGCAGCTGAAGTAGCGCAGGGCAGGCCGCGGGTCGCGCAGCGCGGTGAGGAAGACCTGTGGAGGAGGGAGGAAGCGCGTTAGCTGTGGCTGGGTGCGAGGGCTCGCCTGCCGCCCCGGCTGTGGGAGCCCTGCTTGGCACCCACCTCTGCCACCTCCTCTGGGTCCTGCGCCTTCTCACGGAAGACCTCCTTGCTGTGGCGCTGGTATTGGGAGAAGAGGTTTCGAGTCTGGGCGTCGACATTGTCCAGCACCACGCCAAGGCCGTCCTGGAACTTCTCCTGGAAGGCGGTGCGCACAGGGCCGCACTCGATGAGGCTCACACTGGCGACCCGAGAACAGCAGAGCAGCGAGTGGGCTGAGGGCCAGGGAGAGCAGGGCCCCGGCCTGACCCCCAGCCCCCTGCCACCCGGCCGCACCGGGAAGGAGGGTGGGAAGGGGTCTGCGCATGGGCAGGTGCTAGTGATCGAGCGCTTGAAAAGTGGTCTGCTGCCCGAGAGGGGCTTCCACAACCATCTGAGGCTGTGAGAGTGGGTCTGAAATCAGAATTCCAACTTGGCTGGGTAATGTGCTGTGTGACCTTGAGGCAGTCAGTTAACCCCTCTGGGCCAGAGCTTCCCAATAATAGACACCTCACCAGTGAGGTCGGACACGTGCCTGGCACACCACAAACACGGGCTGCCGTGGGTACAGGCCAGGGATCCCACCTGGGAGCAGCTCCGACGAGAGGAGATGTGGTGTGGGGGTTCCCATAGTTGGGGTTCAGAGGGTTCCAGGGGCGGGGTGGTGACTCACTGGACCCCGAAAGGCAGCAGCAGAACCGCCAGACTCTCACATAAACCTTCAATCGCAAACTTGCTGGCGCAGTAAACATCGTTGAAGGGGATCCCTTTTGAGGGGAGATGAGGCTGCTGAAAGGCGGAGGGTGCGCGACAGCGGACAGCGCGCCGCGTCCCTCTCACCCCGCCAGGCCCCTTCCACTCACCCATCAAGCCTCCCACGCTCCCGGTGACCAATATGCGTCCTGAGTGGCGGCGCTTCATGTCCGGCAGGAAGGCCTGAAGCACCCGCACTGTCCCGACCAAGTTCACATCCAGCACGGAGCCCACAGCGTCAGCTGAGTGCACCTCGAGTGGCCCCAGCAGGCCCCGGCCAGCGTTGCACACTGCAAGGAGAGGTCTAACCCCACGTGCCTCACGCACTGCCCTCCGCCCCCGCCGGATCCCTGGTGCCCCCTGGGCCTCAGGACACCGAGGTTTGGACGTAGGACAGGGAAGGATCTGGCATGCGTTTTGGGGAGGCTCACCCAACACGTCCACGCGGCCCTCGGTCACACGTGCCCTGGCTGCAGCCACAGAATCTGCATCCTGTACATCCAGCTGCAATGTCTCCAGGGAGCCGGGAGGACACCCTTGGGACTCAGCTGCCTCCCACAGCCGGCCCTGCATGCTCAGGTCCCGGAAAGTGGCATACACTGGAGGGTGGGGGAGGAAACGAGGATCTGAACGGCCGGCTCCACTTACCCAGATTCTCTTGGACCCAGGGCTGCTCCCCGGTCTCCATCCAAACCCCCTCAGGTACCTTTGAAGCTCCGCGATGGGTCTGACGCCAGGCGCAGGGCCAGGTGCAGGCCGATGCCTGAGGAGCAGCCGGTGATGAGCACCACCGAGCGGTCCATGGGGACAGGTGGGCAGGAGATGCTCCAGGAGTGTCAGGCTCTCTTCTCTGGACAAGATATCATCGACTCTGCCCCGCCCAAGCCTGAAGTCTCCACCCCTTGTTGTGTCTTCAGCACCCCCTCAAGGCTGAACCCTCCAGAGGTCCCTGGCCGACTCAGCTCTAAGATCAGATCTTCCCACTCAGCTCTAAGGTCAAGGCAGAGATGAGGCCACGTCTTGGAATGCCCTTTGGAATGTCCTTTGTCTGTTGCTGGTCAGAGGCAGGGCGAGACTTTGTAATCAAGATGTGGAGGCTCCCACGTGGGCACCGAGAGCCCTGGGCAGATCTTCCCACAGGGACAATTACAGTTTCCAAAGTTTGCTACTGACACACACTGGCATGAAAGGAGATGCTTCGGGAAGGCATTCTCGGGTCAAAGGTCAGGGATCAGTATTAAAAATGGGGTGACTAGGGCCCTGGCTGGCGTAGCTCAGTGGATTGAGCGCGGGCTGCGAACCAGGTATCGCAGGTTCGATTCCCAGTCAGGGCACATGCCTAGGTTGCAGGCCATGTCCCCCAGCAACCGCACATTGATGTTTCTCTCTGTCTCTCCCTTTCCTCTCTAAAAATAAATAAAATCTAAAAAAAAAATGGGGTGACTAGGGCAAAGGGTGGGGAGAACCGGCCTCACACTGGGTCTGTGCTGTAACCCTGGCCCTCCCAGTGCTGTAGCAGTGACATTCAGACAGACAGGCCCAGGAGATTCACCAGTTTATTAGGTTGTATTAAAACAGTACTTTGACCCCAAATTTGGGGTGGTGGGGGAGGGCAGCTCACTTCCCTCCAAATCTCCTTCCCCTGATCCGACTGGCAGGTCTGGAGTTCCTTCGCCCAGGCCTGGGGGGCTCCAGTGATGCCTGCCCAGCTCCTGACCCCAGGAACCTGCCAGGTCCTGGGCGGGGAGCATATGGCCCAGGAGTGGTTAATCTGTCACAAGGAGCCAGCCACCCACCGGGGGTAATATTTGAGGAAGAGCTCCTTGGCCAGGTCCACAGTGTCACCTTGGGGCTGGTCAGGGTACCTCCGTGTGCTGAGGACGAAAGTCTGCTCCAGCTGGAAGGCATCTTCATCGAACTGGTGCTGTTGGAAGGGGACGCCTTGGACCAGGCTCTCAACCAGCATGTCCAAGAAGAGGCGCCAGCGGGGGGTGTAGTAGTCGGCCACCAGTCCTGCCAGCTGCTTGTTGGCGTAGTCGAGAATGTTGCCCTCTGGCCCCCAAAGTGTCAGCTGGTAGCGGCTGTTCTGTTCATAGAAGCAGGCCTCGGCCTCACTGACCGCCGAGGCCCGGGCCTGCGCCAGCCAGCTGCCCAGCAGGAAGTGGCTGTCACTGGCCAGGATGCCATCCAGTGAGGGCAGAAGCTCATAGGCCAGGATGCCTGCTGCCCTCAGCAGGGGAACCAGCTCCTTACTCTGGTAGGCAGTTCTCACCTCCTCGTAGTACAAGCTGACCAGCTCCTGGACCGCCTGGCGACTGACGTCCACCAGGTCGTAGCGGAAGGCCGGGCTGGCGGCCAGGGTGGGGGTGGCTGTCAGCAGCAGCCGCCAGGCCTCAAACACATCTGATCGGTCGTACCAGACGGCGGTGACCATCTGGAGGGATGGCCGCCTGACGAGCGGGCTGCGATTGTGGCCGCTGCAGGCACCGCCCGAGCAGTTGTAGACGCTCCTGAGGAGCAGCCTCCACGCTGCCTCTGTGCCCCCGTGGGAGACCCCGTACCGCCTGGCAGCAAAGCTGGTCACCCAGGCCCCCAGATCTGTCACTGGGTCCTTCCGCCACCCCAGCTCGGCCATGAGGGCGTAGACCACCTCGTTCTGGCCAATGCCTTCAGGGGCCATGCCCGTGCCTGCCATGGTGGAGTTGGGGAAGAGGCGGGCGGCCGCGGGGCCTTGGTTCACAGCCTCCAGGGCCCCGAACAGGCCGTGGTTGCCCCCGAAGTTATGCAGCATGCACCAGATGAAGGGCTGGCCCCGGAAGGAGGCCGTGCGGCTGTACACGGGCTGGCTCTCAGCAAACAGGTCCAGCACCAGAAGGCGGCCACGGGGCACTGCCCTGAGCACCGCTCCCACCTGCGCAGGGCCCCAGAACTGAGGCTGGTGCTGGAAGAGCCAGCCTTGGAGGAGCCAGATGGCATCAGGGTCCACTGTGGTAGGGGTGGGGGGACAGAGAAGGAGGGTGATGAGAACAGCAGAGAGGCCAAGGAAACATTCACCCCATTCAACAGATGAGGAAACGGGGGTCCAGAGAAGTTACATGACTATCAGAGGCACCCCCTTCCCCTGTACCCCAGCCAGCAGGGCACTCCTCACACACACCCTTCCTCCCTCCTCCCCCAGCCGGCAGCTGCAGGGAGGTGCTGTCACGTTTATGCAACATCTGAATTGCCCGGAGGGCTGGTTAAAACACACATTTCTGGGCTCCAGTCTGCTCCTCTGACTCAGAACGTGGGGCCGTGGGGCCAGGAAGGGCAGAGGCTGAACATGCGATCCACCATGTCCTGGGCCCGTCAGACGGGGGGTGGGGGGCAGGCAGTGCTGCTCTCGGAGCCCCGAGCCCACTGGCTCCCCTCCTGTGTGACACGGAGGCCTCCCCAAGCCACTCCTGACCTGGTCCCATCCGCCCTCCCCGTAGGTGGCAGGAAGGAGCGCTCAGTTCCCATTGGTGCCCCAGGAAGGGCACCTCCCAGCTTTGGGCACACTCTCCGACCTCTGGCCTGCATTAAGTGCCTCAGCATGGAGGCAGAGACTAAATAAAACACGGGGTGGGCAAATGTAGGTTTACATTTGTTAGTGCAAATGACAAAATAATTAATAAATAATAACAATACAAGAACAAACCCTGTTTCCTGCACTCACAACAGTAAACCTACGTTTGCCCACCCGTGTTCTCAACAGCCAGCCTTTACCGACACCTGACTCTGGGCCAGGCATCCTTCCACTCCTGAGGGAGTCCCCATCACAGACAAGGAACTGAGGCGCCAGGAAGGAGGTGGCTTGTCACAAGCCGCACAGGCAGGAGGGGGCCGTGCCAGAGCCTGAGCTCAGAGCTCCCCTCTTGGCCAGTGTGAACAAATGAGATGGTGTTTGCGTGTGAACCGTCAAGTGCTTCATGCCAGAGTCTGGTGTTACTCCCAGCCCTTCTCCCAGCCCCACCCCCTGAGAGCCCAGGGGCTCCCCTTCCCCGCCTCCCGCTGGCATCAAACCTGTGGTCATGGCCCGGTAGACGGCAGCAGTGGCTGCGGCAAGGTAGGAGGGCTCTGAGGATGGGGGCTGCATCTCATTGAAAGTGTCAGCCCCGTAGATGTGATCAGTGCCGAACTCTTTGGTCAGCTCCCGCAGGAAGAGGCTCCCCACAATAGGGAACAGGGGGTCTTCCGGAGCCAGAAGGAAGGAGCAGGAGTAGGAGCAGTTGAAGTGTCCCCAGCTGCCCATCTGGGTGACATTGACCCGAGGGAACACCCTAGTTGGGGGTGGGGACAGTCCAGACATTTACTGGAGGCCGGCACAGTATTCATCGCCTATCTCGTTACCTCACCCCGCAGCTCCCGGGACTCATCCTGGTCTCCCGTGCCCCGTGCCTACAGTCCTTTCCTCCTCCCTCCCTGCATATCCAGCTGCTTACGCCTTGATAACTTTTAGGTTTCACCTTGTCTGGAAAGCTTTTGCTGTCTCTCCTCTGCTACCGTCTGCAACAAGCAGTACTCGCTTTCCAAGGTCTGGCCCAGTGCTGCCACTGCTCTGAGCCCTTGTTGCCCCCTTCCCCAGGCAGAAATGACCTTGACAGAGAAGTGGGCCCTCTGTATCGTAGCCCCCCGGCAACCTGCCTCCCACCAGGGGCAGGAACTCAGTGCACCTGTGTCACTGCCCCCCCAGGGCCCAGCACAGAGCCTGGTCTGGCAGCCCCAGACAGCCCGACACACATTCACTGCCTGTGTGCACGAGGCTCCTGCCTCTTGGGTTGCAGAGACAAAGGGGTGGCCAGCGAGGCCAGTAGCGTGCACTGAGCACTGTGACAATGGAGGAAACTGGGTGCTCACGGGCATGAAGGAGGCAGCAACCAATGCTGGGGTGCCAGCAGGACTTCCGGAGGGAGGGGAGGGCTCAGCTGGGCCTTGAAGCATTTTCCCAACTGCAGGAGTGGGGGCGGGGAGCACAGAGGAGCAGGAAGGACAGAGACCAGTGCACCCCAACTACGACTCACAGAGCTGCCTTTTGCTAAGACTCTGTGCCAAGCTTCGTACACTCGTATTTTACAAGGGAGACAGCTGGGGCACAGAGTGGTCACATGATCTGTCCAAGGTCACATGGCTAGTGGGTGGCAGGGCCAGGAATCAAGGCAGGGCTACATCCAGAGCTTCAGTTTTTCTTTAAATCATGTCTTGGCCCTGGCTGGTGTAGCTCAGGGGATTGAGTGTGGGCTTCGAACCAAAGCATCGCAGGTTCAATTCCCAGTCAGGGCACATGCCTGGGTTGTAGGCCACGGCCCCAGCAACCACACATTGATGTTTCTCTCTCTCTCTCTTTCTCCCTCCCTTCCCTCTCTAAAAATAAATAAATAAAAATTAAAAAAAAATCATGTCTTGCAGAAGATCAATTCCGTCTCTGAGCTAAGTGGGTGAGGGTGGGGGGGGGGCCTCACCTGGTTATAGCCTTGGGGACATGCCCCGCGAATGCCGGCAGCACAGGGATCATGCCGAAGGAGCGCATCCGGTCCAGGATTCGATGCTGAGGAGGATGGAGGTGGGGGAGCTGGTGAGCATGGCCGGGGATGGGAGGCCCTCACTCTCCCAGGGCACACAGAGTCCCCAGTGCCCAGCTAAGAGCCTTGAGACCAGCCAGACTCCATCCTCCCTAGGCTTGTCACTGTCTAGCCCAATTCTGTGCCTACCTTACCCCATTATTATTATTAAGATTGTATTTGTTTATTCTTAGAAGGAAGGGAGAAAGAGAGGGAGAGAAACATAGATGAGTTGTCTCTTGCTGGGGGACCTGGCCCACAAGCGAGGCCTGTCTCCTGACTGGGGATCCAACCTGGGACCTTTCGGTCTGCAGTGGGAGACTCTCTGTGCCACTGAGCCACACCAGCCATGGTCCCTTCTCCATTATTTTACCTGAAGGTAAAGCTGCTTGAGGTGCCAGGAGTAGGGCAGGGGTCCACCCCAGGTGTGCAGGTTGCCCATGCGCCCCCAGGCCAGGAAGGCAGGACCAGTGAAGTACTCATCGATCTCCGACTGGGTCAGGCCCAAGGCCAGGTACACCTGCAGAGGAAGGCAATCCCCAGACACATAAATACACTGATCTCCATTCACTGAGCAAACACTCACTCATCTCTTCTCTGTGCTGTGCCCTCCAGTTGCTCAGACAAAATGCAACCCCCCCACCTGCAAGGAGCCCACAGTCCAGCAGAGAGATCTGTGAACTGGTGAGTTTACTAGTATGTCACTCGTCACACGGGTGAGATGAGCATAAAGGGGCTCTTCCCCAAAATGAGGAAGGGGGTCTTAGGTCTCATGAATCAAGGCTGGCTAGAGTGATGGGTGAGGAGAGCTTTGTGGGGAGCCTATGCACCCCAAGGTTCAGCCAGAGCCCAGAGGGCCCAGGGATGGAAGCTCCCGGGTCTGACAGAGACAGAAGGCAGTGGCACACTCCTGAGTGTGTTAGTGGAAGGTCTGGACAGGATTCGCATTTCAGAAAGGGGCACTCTGGCTAGCAGAAGGCCAAGAGTTGAGTCCTGTTCAGAGGCTCTTGTGGGTGTCCAGGAAGAGGGCACGAGAGCCTGAACTGGGACTGGAACGAAGGATGAAGAGGATGAGGCAGGGCAGGACCTGCCGATGAGACAGAATCTGCAGAAGCAGCAGACTGAGTGGACATGGGGGGGCGGCAGAGGGAGCCTTGACTTCTCAAAGTGTTAACAGCAGTATGCTGGGATCCCGCTCTCCATAAGCATTCCGATGTTTGTCTCAGCAGTGCGAACCTCGGTTTGCAGGTTTGCAGAGGGCTGGAGCCATTGTGCACACCGCTGGTACTTCCGGGGCCCTTATGCTCTGTGCTGGACGCTGTGCTGATGTGGGGGTGGGGGAAGGGCTGGGTCCCCCCGGGGTGGTCCATGCCCTGGGCACGTACCCGCTGCCAGATGGCCTCCTGGCCACTCCAGGCCAGTGCTAGGTTGATGCCATTCAGCGCCATCCAGTCAATCTCCTGCTCCCAGCGGGCCCAGTCCCACCACAGGAAGGAGTAGCTTTGCGTGCACACATTCTGGTAATATCGGTACCTGCGGGCAGGGGCGTGAGCTGGGGTGTGTCCCTGACGTCCACCGTCCCGGAAGAGCTCAGAGGGCGGCCTGACTCCAGATCTAGCCCAGAGGGGAGGAGTTCCACCTGTGGCCCCTCTGCTGCTTCGCTTGGGGACCTAGCCCAGGTGGAGCTAAGACTCAGGCCCTGAGCCTCTGAGGCACCCACCCATCGGCCCCCAGCACTCCTTCAGGGCTCTCAAGCGCCGCAGGTATTTGAAAGTATATTCCATTCAACCCTCCTAGAGTTCCTACTCTGGGCACGGTGTTGAAGTGCTGTCTGGCAGAGCTGGTCCCTGTCTGGGAAGGGGGGACACATTACTTCCACGCAGTGAGGTGAGAGCTAGGACAGAGGCCTGTGAGAGGCATGGGGCCGTTCCTCAGTAAGCATCTTCGAAGAGAGGGTGGGCCAGCAAAGAAGTGGCATTTTCTGATCACCAGTCATGCAAACCCTGCTCCCATCCCCAGGCAAATCCTCACAACCACCACCGCACGGCAGAGGTCACCGTTTCCATTTTTCAGACGAGCCAGCCAAGACTCGGAGTGGCGAAGTGACTTGCTCCAGGACACACAGCCTTTAGAGGCTGAGGAACGGAGTGAATAAGTGAAGTGTAGTCACCACGGTCAAGCTGCAAAATTGCTAAAATCAAGTAGGTTGAGACATGGGGAGACAAATTCTATTCTTGTTTTAACTGGTCTGGGAACTTAAACTTTCGATCTTTCCAGTCCTGCATCCATGTTTGGATATGCAGCACACCTCCAGATAACCCTTGGATTATTCCTGAAGGACTAAGGAACAAATGGTCACATCCAGCCCACAGGGTTACCTGGAACCCATCCAGAGGTCCAGTGCAAGATGATTCTTCTCAAGAATGCACCTTTTACAACTAGGGCCCTGAACGCGCCCCCATCTCGTCTGATCTTGGAAAAATGTACCTTTTACTGTAAGAACTCTTGGCGTTTCTTTCTTCTTGGAAACACTCGAGTATTGTTTAGTTGTGTTTCCAGTTTATAAAACCCTAAGACCCGGGAATAAAACCCTAAGACCCGGGAATAAATTTATTTCTACCCAAAACCTCTAGATTCTTTTTGAGTTGGCTGGACAGGCAGAGCTGGGATCTGAAGCCAGAGGTGTGCGGCCCTAAGGCTAGCGCTTCCTACCAGCCCAGCACTGGGGTGGGACGGGACTTCAGCGAGGTGTGCGCGCCGGCTGGAGGCAGCGGCTGGGGAGCCGACCCGCGGCTCCCGCCGGTACCTGTTGGGCGTGGCCTCGGTCAGCTCCTCGGGCAAGGCAGGCAGCGGCTGCGGCAGGTGCAGCTGAGAGCCGGACCAGGCCACGTGACAGCCGCAGAAGTCACGCAGGTAGCGGTGCAGCCCCGCGGCAGCGGCTACGCCCGTGGAGCCGAGCACCCGCACCTGCGCCCCGGCGCCGCCGCCGCTCAGGCGGTAGGTGTCCAGGCCGGACTCCGCCGCCAGGGAGCGCTTCACCGACACCGAGAAGGCGGCCGCCGGCCCGGGCCCCAGCAGCCGGGCCAGTAGCGCCCGCACGGCCTCTGCCTCCCGGGCCTCGTCTCCGGCCGGGGCACCCTGCACGGCCAGTAGCAGGAACCCCAGGGCCGCGGCCACCGCCACCACCTCCATGGTCCAGCGCTGTGAGCCCCGCCCAAGGTAAACCAATTCGAGACTCGGGCTAGCGGGCGGGCCAGCCCGGGCCCAATCAGCTGCGAGTTTCAGGTCACGTGGAAGCGAAGGTGAAGCGCCCGTAGGCAGCTGAGAGACCGGCTTCCGGGTCCCAGGCGGCCGCCTGAGGGTGTCTTCTGACTGCACGTGGTGCGGGGGCGCGTGACCCCGGGAATTTCGGAAGTCTGGGGCGGGTGGTGACCCGCTGTCCTTCACTGGCGTCTTCAGGTGCAACGCCCTTTCCCGCGCCAATCGCGTGCCGTCCACTGCGCCAGGCAGCGCCTCCCCTCCCTGGGGGAGACCTGGAAACCAGACACTCCTGTAAAGATTTGCAGTGCAGTCGTGGTGCTCTGAAGAAGTACAAGGGCCTCAGGCTTCCAAAAGGAAGTGACACTAAATTGGGAGTGACTAGGAGAAGAGACAGGAACATCCGAGGGAGGGGAAAAATGAAGACCCCGGGAGGATAAAGAAAGAGCCAGGCAGATTTGAGGCACTAAGAGATCACGCACACAGTCGGAGGGGCCATGGGCCATTGGAGCCTGGACTGGCGGCGGTGGGGCAGGGCCTGGCGGACAGGGTAAGGTCTCTCCCTGGACCCGTCGTAAGGGGCAGCAGCAACAGCTCGAGACAGGAGTTATTTTTATTTGTCTTGTTGAGAAACGGAGGGCCAGTGAAAGGAAATGACTCAGGAAAGATCGACACCAGTAAAAGAGCCGGTCCCGGGCTAGAGCCGGAACTCCTGACTCCAAGACCAGCGTTCTTGCCACTGTTCCCCAAATGCTGCCGCTTCTCAGGCTGCCTCTCTGGGCAGGGAGGGGTTGAGCGGGGCTCTGTGGTGGGCCCTTTAGAAAAACTTTTCTAAACAGGTGTATGAGTCCTTTTGGAGGCCAGGGTACATTTTTTCGGAGTGCCAGGCCTGAGTGAAGCTGCTTAGAAACAGGAAAGGGACCACAGGAGGATTGTCAATCCGGAGAATCTGGAGTCTGGGCTGGAAAAAACCATGGGAGTCCCCTGAGCTCACCCTGCGCCCTGCTCCCACCTCCCACCTGCAGACACAGCTGCAGCCCCTCTGCCTTGCTCCCGCTCACCCAGCAGCCCGGTCGGGAGGGGCGACCCTGCTCTCAGTTCCTAGTATCAGAAGGTTCTCAGCCTTTCCCAGCGAGTGGCTGCAACCCCAGCCCAGACAGACTTGCCCTCATCCTGCTGTGCCACCTACCCCCAGCCCCTTCTCCACTCCCCTCCAGCATCCCTCACCCACCCCTCCCCATTTACCCGCCAGCTGAAACTTATTAGGCTGTTCTCCTGCCCAGACCCGCATTTCTGGATCTTAGGGAACTCACAGGTGGGGTCTGGATTCACCCGGAGGGGTGGGGGTTGTGGGCAGGGGAGGTAGGTTGGGGACGTCACCCAGGGGGCTGGTAGCACATTTAAAGCTGAGCTCGTAGCTGCCTGGCAGGAGCTTCAGGGGTGACTTCGGGCACGCCACACTCTTCTCTTAGCCTCCCCTTTAGGCTGGGAGCTCTTTGAGGACAGTAGGCGGCTGGGTGAAAAAATTAAGTTATAAAATATTAAGCATTTGCTAAAAAATGAGGAAGATGTGCTGTTAATGATTTGGAATGTTTCACAAAGTCCGTCCTCTGCTCCCATGGGGCACTGGGATGCTGGAGGTGGACTTGACTTTTTCAATTAATGTGTGTGAAACAAGTAGGCCAGGCCCTCCACTCTCCATTTCACCCCGCCCTCTCTTGTTCCTGGCCCCTCTGCCTGTGTACCCCAGGATACTGCCCAGCCCATCCAGTTGCCTGCCTGTTACAACCCAGCTAGGACTACACTCACCTTGCCAGTGAGGAGGACCGAGTCCTTCCCTGTCTGGCCACCAGGGGGCAGCCTAGGTCATGCGTAGAACAGGACTTGGGCAGGCTAGGGAGCTGGGAAGGCAGGCCGGTGGGTGGAATCTGAGGGGAGCTCCAGTGTCCCCTCTGCTCAGGGCTCCTGGGGCGGGAAGAGGCACAGTTCCACCAGGCCCCCAGTGAACAAGACCAAGTGGGCCTTGAAGGTGGTGATGGAATTGCCCCTGTCTTTATAGCACTGAGCAGGCCTGAAGCCACCCTTTCCACGCCCGTCCTAGGACAGCAAGATGGGGGCGTTCGCTGGACAGGGCACAGGCTCACTCAGCAGATGTCTGGCAGAGGGGGTCTGCCAGAAGGGGCTCCCTGACTGCAATCCTGCCCCAGACACACCCAGCGGCCAGTCCTAGGCAACCACCCATCTACTTTCCGTCTCTATAGATTTGCCCATTTCAGACATTTCACATGCATGGAATCATATATTATGTGGTCTTGCGTCTGGCTTCTTAGCGTACTGTTTTTGAGGTCCACTCACGTTGCAGCGTGTATCAGCACTTTGTTCCTGTTCATTGTAGAACAATACTCATTGTACAGACGGACTGCCTCTTGTTTACCCAGCTGACGGACAGTCGGGTGGTTTCTGTTTGGGGCCATTACGAACAAGGCCACTACGAGCGCTGTGTACAAGTGTGTGTGCGTGTCTGCGCATTTTTCTGCTGCGGATACCTAGTAGTCGCACTGCTGGGTCTTCGTTGCTTCTATGCTTAACATTTTGAGGAGCTGCCAGACCGCTTTCCAAAGCAGGCACTCCATTTTACATTCCCGCCAGCAGGGGCCAGGGGCTCCGATTTCTCCACACCCGTGCTGACACTTGCAAGGAACTTCCTGATTGTAACTTTTGTAGTGGATGTGCGGTGGTGTCTCCACCTGTTTTTGACTTGCATTCCCCCCCGTGACTGATTGAGCGCTGTTGCATAGGCTTATCGGCCATTCAATCTGGGGACGCAGAGGCCAGCTGTATATTCATTGGAAAAAATCCACGTGGAAGTGGCCCTGTGCAGTTCAAATACGTTATTCAGTGATCAGCTGCATGATTTGCAAGTATTGTCTCCCAGTGTCAACATTTTAATTCTGTCCTTTGAAGCAAAGTTTTGAATTTTTCCTAAGCACAAGTTGTATTTATCTCTTGTATTTTTGGTGTTGCATCTAACCCATTTGCTATATCTAAATCATTGCCTAACCCAAGGTCGGGATGGAGACTCATGAGTTCCTCTAAGAGTTGTATTTAGTTTCTACTCTTGCTCTTAGGTCCATGGCTTATCTGGAGTCACCTTTGTATAGAGTGTGGGGTCCTGGTCCAGACTCGGTCTTTTGCACGTGGTCGCCCAGTGGTACTAATACCATTTGTTGAAAAGACTTTTTCCCCATTGAATTATCTTGGCTGCTTTGTGGAAAATCAATTGACCATACAAGTTAGGGTTTATTTCTGGATTCTCAGTTCAATTCTATTCCACTGATTCCACCTATCTATTTTAATTAGACCTCCCGTTTTGAGCCAATAACAGAGCAGAAGCTAAAAGAGTTCATTTCCCTGAATTTCTGTTCTGGATTTAAGGTGGAGCCAGGCCAGGGGGCACTGCACCCGGGGCCTACTCCAGGGCAGCTGGCAGGCCAGGGAGGAGAGGCTTTGAGGCTGGGGGAGGGGTGGGCACACACAGTAAACAGGGTTTGCCTGCCCCTCCTGGAGCCGCAGTTGTCAGCCTGCTGCCCACATGCCTTCTCGGCCCCTGCCCCAGAGGCCCCAGGAGGGAGGGGCGGGGAGGGAGGGCACTGGAAAAGAATGTGGATGCCTTACATGGCAGTTCAGAGGGAGAAGGCGCCCCCCTGCCCACCCTGCCTGCACGGATGGTCTGCAGGCTCTCTGGCCACCCACCCACCTCGGCACCTTGCGTTCTCCAGTGGCCCGAAGAAACTGCACACTGAGCCGCCCCTTACACCAATGCCAAGGGCATCAGGGCTCAAAATAGCCAGGTTACTGAGTCCTGAAGAGCACAACTGGAAAAGAGGGAGAGGGCAGGCCGATGCCCAGACCCCCATGGGCCCCTCCTGGTTGGGTGGGTAGTGTGGGAAGGGGAGATGAAGCCGGATCCCCAAGTCCCCTCCCCGCCATGTGTAGTGCCTGCCAAGCTGCCTTGGCTCATGGGAACGGAAGGTGCCTGTGAAACTTGAGATATGGTGAGAATTTCACAAACTGACTGCCCGTCAGGGCCACTGCCGCCAGGGCCACTGCCGCCGTGGCCTTTGGTGAGAGGCGCAGGAATGCTGGAGGGAGGGGAGAGCGTATGACGAGGGGCTGTGGGCACAGAGACAGGCAGCCTCCTCCTCAGGGTCAAACGCACTTTATTCAGCACAGGGATGTCTGAACAGAAGGGCCTTGGGCCGGGTTCCTGGCCCAGAACTCCGCTTCGAGCCCCACTGTAAACAGAACCAAGATCATCATGCACACCACAGCGGGCACGGGGGAGGGCTCTGCACAAGGTCTGGGGCAGGTCGCACTGGCCAGCACAGGGCGCCTGGGGCGGGTGGCTGCTCCCAGGGCAGCGCCACCCTGGGAAGCTGAGTGAGCAGCTCGAAGCAGCTCACCCGGGAAAGTTGGGGTGAGAAGAGGACAGGGCCTGGCTGACCCAGGGGGTTACCTCGGCGCTGAAAGGGACTGGGTCAATTTAGCTGAGGCAGCCCAGGCTGCCGAGTCAACACGTGCTTAAAAGGCCCTAAGACCCACAGCCGGTGTGGGGGTGATGGGAGCCAGCCCCTTGGGGGTGCTCACCACCAGCTCACAGGCAGGGCTGCGCAGCTTTCACAGCCTCCCATCAGCAAACTGCGAATGACAGTGGCCTTCCCTGCCCAGGACCTCACTCCCCCAACTTGGGCTCACTGTGGAAGTGGGCAAGGGCACCAGTGGGCAGAGCAAGGCTGGCCTGCCAGAGAACCGCCCCTGTGGACTAGTCCTTCACTCGAGACTCATGATTTGGGGGTGGGGAACAGCCTCAGGGTCTGTGCCAGGAAGAGGGCCCATTTAAACCCTCTGCCCGGAGGGTGTGCTGTGGCAGGGCCCATCCAGGGCCCTGAGCAGCAGCTCCCCGGGACCTCGGTTTTGGGTCACTCCCAGCTGCACTGTTAGGCAGGGTCCAAATGGTGCAGGGAGAGAAGAGGATTCTGGGAGGAAGGAGGAGAGGGTACAAGTATAGAGTGGAGGTTAGGAAGGTAGTGTGGGGTGCCCTGGGACCCTTGGGGCTGACAAGGGAAGCCATGCATGATGGCCCACTGGGGTCCAGCCGAATTCCTGATTACCAAGTGCTCTGAAGACCAGAGGTGGGAGGTGGAGGACAGAAACACCACCCTCTGGGACGCACGCCAGCACCCCAGCGGCAGGGTGTTAAGGAGCACCCCACCACAGCCAGAACCAGAATGACAGGAGCAGAAGCTCTGAGTCTGGGTGAGGGTAGGGAAGGCCCTCCCCCTCCATGGGCTTCTAGCTCATGTGTAAATGCACCACCAGGGGGCAAAGAGGAGCTGCCTTTGGCTGGATGAAGCATGAGGGGTGGGGGTGGGGGCAAGGCTGGCGGTGCCCAGTGGTGTGACGGCCAGAGCCCAGCTTCTCTAGAAAATCACTACACTTCAACACACCAAGCTGAGGTGGCAGGGGACCGAGGGAGGGCCAGGTCTATCTAAATGACTCACAGGTGGCTGGGGTGGGTGGCAAGGATGACACGAATGCCCCCAAATCCAGGGGTCACAACCAACACGCAAGAGGAGCACAGCTAATCACCACGGAGGGAGTGGGGGAGGGCAGCAGGCACACGGCCCCACGGGGGGCTCACTCGTCAAACTTCCCTTCCCGAATGTGCTCGAAGGAGAAGGGTAGGAACTTGAATCCGGTCCCGCTGTAGAATTTATTCTGGAACTCGACCCTGGGGAGAGGGGAGAGGGGAGAGGGAAGTCATCATCCCACAGAAACCTTCTGGGATTTCACAGTCGGGCCAGAAAGATGCCCGACCCCATGCTCCCCGCTCCCGAGGCCCTGCTTTCCCGGATGAGCTTGGGAAGCAGCCCCGCCCCCGCGGGCCGCCTCTGCCAGCCCATCAAGCCCAGACCTCTGACTCCTCACACAACCCTGCCTCTGACGCCCAGGGCCTGCCCTCAGCTCCAGCGGCGCCTGCTCTGCCCTGCCCTGCCCTGCCCTGCTGAGCAGAGAGCCATGTGCAAAGTTCGGCTGGTGTGAGTTTCTACCAGCAAAGGAGAACCTCCCGGGTGCCGTGGCCCGGCAGGGCTCACGGCAGTCCTCCTTGGGCAGCCCCTCGGGCGGCTGTGAGCTCAGCTCCAGGAACCCCTCCAGCCCCACTGTTCTCTTGCTGTTTGTTTCCTTGCGGGGAGGAAGGAGAAGGAGGTTTCTGAGTGAACGCTGGAGGCTTTCGATGGAGGGGAGGAAATTCCCAGGAAAGGGGGTGAGTCAGGAGGGGAAGTGTCCTCAAAGCCACAGCGCAAAAATATGCCCCGACTACAAAAACATCTGAGAAAGAATTCTTCTCTTGGGGACTGAAAGGAAAAACAGCGCTTCTACTCCCTTCCTGGGCAGCCCAGCGTCCAGGCCTTCCCATCCCCCTGGGGCCTGCTCCAGCGCGAGGGGCGGGGGGCAGGAAGGAGGGCCCACTCCCGAGAGCTCAGCCGGCCTGCTCGGCTGTGCTCCCCCTGCGAACTCGCCCTGGACGGCTGCCCAGCAACCAAATCAGCGCCAAATAAGGGCAGAAAAATGCGTGATTCAGAGGATAGAAAAGCCAAGGAGAGCTGCCCTGAGGAATAGTTTCCACTCAGGGCTGTGTGACCCTGTGGGCGGCAGAACCCCTGCAAGAGCAGGCGGGGCTGTGGGCCAGTGGCTGCACACGGCGCGTCCTCTCCCTCCAAAGTGGGAGGTGGGAGTTAGTGAAAAGTACGGGGAGGGGCCTGGGGCCGGCACCCTGTTTGTGGGCAGCAGGACCGTCTGTGGGTGGCACTGAGGGGTCCACAGAGGCCCCTTTGGCCTTGAGTGCTGGCTGAGGACACTGCAGAGCTGCCCGCTGCACCCCGGGGGGAAGAGGTGGCCAGTTTTCTGTGGGGCCAGAGAAACAGGCAGCCTTCTCCCCTAGCCCACAATCCAGGGGCTGGGCCAAGGTCCCCCCCGGTCTCCTAGACTCTGGGGAATTCCCATTAGTGCCTGGGCCTCACCCCTTAGGGAAAATGGGATCCAGGACGGGGAGTTTCAAACTAAAGTCAATCACAGGATTCCAGGCGAGAGCAATTCCAAACCAGGACCTGGATTCGTACCCATGCCCCAGCAGTCCTCAGAAGTCCTGCCAGTTGCAGCTCTGGGGCCGCCTCTGGGGCAGGTGGTAGGGAGGGGGCAGGGTCTTGCTTCCGGCCCACTGCCGTTAGGTCTGAGTTCTTCACCATGGGTAGGCTGGATCTGTGCATGGAAAGGGATTCCTGAAAAACTGGAAATGCATGGACTGGTCCCACTTTCACTCAACAGTGTGTAGCCAGATGGTGGGCAAGTCACCTTTGGGCCCACGAGGAGTTGGAATTCTGACCTCCTGGCTGGCTAGTCTCACAAACTGGGCAAATGGAGAAGCTCCAGAAGTTTTCAGATGCCGTGGGGTCATCACCCTTCTCTTACTGTCCCTCTGCATGACTTAGGGTGGCTACCAGTAGGGACTCTGGCCCAGGCTGACCTCGCTTCCCTCCTTGGCCGTGCTCACCCAGCCTCCTGGCACGAAGCTGGAAAGCGATTTCCCTGTGGGTCTCCCCACTGCCTCACCCTCCAATCCAGGGAAACGTGTGCTTCCTGAGAAAGTACGAACACGACGTTCCCTGTGGGCGGGCGCGGCGGGGCCCGCTGGCCAGTGTGCACGTTTTTCCTTCCTTCCGGCTCTGCTCAGCGAGCCTCCGGGCCACGCCAAGCTCCAGGCCGCTAAAACACACCTCTGAACCCCACAGTTGAGAGGACAGCCCCAGACAGTCAGATGAGGTGCTCTGTCACCCCTTCCAGCTGCAGCAGCTGGCAAAGGCCACCCGGTGGCCCAGAGGATGACTGGGAGCCACAGAGAAACGGCCCCTGCTGTGTAAGAAAAAACCTTGTTTCCTTGAGGGGGTGCAGGGGAAGGAGTTCCGGGCCCTCTTCCCTTTCCTGGCAGGGGTGTGACTGGGGGTGACTCGGTTTTAGGAAGAGGTTTCTAGGCCCAGCTGCTTCTCTGGTCCTTTTTGCCATTCTCAGGGCAGCACAGGGCGAAACACGCATGCCTGTCTGATGGCCCCAGTGTCCGACTATGACATCTGGCTGGGGCCCCATTTCAGGCATTCTCACTTCTCCTGGGGCAGCTGTGTGCTCGCCGGTGCATCAGCGTCCGAGGTGGCACCACTGCGTTCCTCACGACACACTGGGCCCAGTTCTGCCCCGTCAGCAATCGACCGCCCTGAGAACGCAAGTGGGCACACGTCCACATACGTGGACTCTGCTCGATGAGGAGGCAGGCCACGGGGCCACAGCCTCTCTGCTAAAATCAGCTTGGCGTCCACAGTTATTGAGACAGGCCAGTAAGCCAGGACAAGTGGAAGGAAGGGGGAAACCAAGGCAGACAGCCAACAAACTGGTGGGGCAATTTACAGCCAGATACAAAAAGTCACCTCCCTAGAGATGATACCTAAGTCTCAGCTGTGTTTCAGCTCCAGGCCCAGAAAAGCAGCCAAACCAGGTGGGCGGTGCCAGAACTAACTACAAAGACTAAAGACCCCCTGCCCTGTCACGGACCAATCATTGGAGACCACGAGCCTGAAAGGGCACCTGGAGATCTGAGGCATGTTCTACTGGAACCCTCCCCTAATTTTCCAGCCTGCAAGACAGAGATAAAAGCCTCAAGACAAAGGACCCAGGGTGCACACTCTCCCTTCCTTTCCTCTTCTTCCCCCACGGCCACGTCTCCTGGACCGGAAGGGACCTGCAGCCAGGGTGGCAATGCGGCAGCAGCAGCTCGTCCCCAAGGCCCCCGTTCTCTGCCTTCCCAGTGCGCCGAGGCAGCCAACCTAGGTTCTGCTGTTGCTTCTTCCATGCTCAGCCCTTCCTTGCGTCACTGTCCCCAGCTTTAATAAACACGTCCTCAGAGCCACCTGGGCGCGTGTTGTAAAGTCTTCCCTGCACGAAGCTGAGAACCCACACACCACAGGCTGGCCCTGGGCAGAGCTGCGCTGGGCCAGGCCCCTGGTCTGGCAACATTGTAACTAGTAATCATATCCCTGCTCTTGCCTGCTCTCAGGAAGAAAACACAGCTACTTAGGGAGGCAGGAGAGCCCACCCACTGAACGCGGTTGGTGGGAGAACAGAGAAGGACGGCTCAGAGGCCACAGAACTAGCAGGCCGGCGCACTGACCTGCTCACTGCTGTTTTCAAAGGTCACCCACCTCCTCCTGACCCTGCATGGGTCTCAGACTAGTGGTTCATATTCGTGTCCCCACGGAAGAGACCCAGAGCCTGTATAATAGGGCATCCTTTGCATCAGAATCAGGAAACACCAGCTGAACAGCAGGGGTCAGGTGACAGGTACAAAGGCGTCCAGGCTGGACACCAGGAGAAACAGCAACCACGTCCCCGCAGCCATTTCAGCAGGACCTGCTGCTCCCGGGCCTCACAAGATGGCCACAGCCCCGAGAGCGTCCCGGGACCGAGCGGCCCAGCCATCCCCGGGGCGCATCCGCGTCTGGCCAGGAGGGGGCGCACGAGCACCAGTCTGGTTCCCCTCCTTTCCGTGGAGCGGACAGGAGGACAGGACGAGCCCCAAACGGGTTGCTTCCCTCCCACGGTTCGGGGCCTCCCCTCTCTCTACATAGGCTAAACGCAGTTCCTCTACCAGTCACCACGGCCAGGCGCCCCCTGCACAGGACACCAGAGACCCAGAACCTGTATAACGGGGCCGCCGTGACCTGCGCCTGACCCGCAGCTTGCACTGTGCCAGGGCGCGGGGAGAGTTGCCTGGTGTGCAGAGCACGTCCTGTTCAATCGCGGCGACCCTGTTGGTCGTGATGCTGCCTCTCTCGTCACACGAGAAAGCAGCTCGGCGAGCCTCCGAGCCAAGCTTTTTCCTGGGCAGCGTGGGCAGAGCCGGGCTTTACAGCCAGGCAGGCCTGGTCGTGAAGCCAGCTCTCCTGTCACATGCCACTTCCTCGGGCTCATTTAAGAGGAGGAGGGAAGACACCTTCACTAGGAGGCCACAGGTGAGCCTGCGGAAGAGGTGACCCTTCCGGCAACAGAACGTGACCTTGCCCATGCCCAGGCTCCCTACCCCACACCGTGGTGGGCCCAGCCCCTCAGCTGCTCCCCGTCCCACCCGGGATCAAGGTGGGGTGATAACTGGTCTCGCAAACCCAGGGCTCGGGAGACAGAGAGGTGACGGGGAAAGGAAGCCAAGAGCACAAGAAAAAGTGAGTCACCGCAGGCTGACTCCACGGACGGCGGGGGGGGGGGGGCGCCCCCGCCAGGAGTGGCTGTGGCCGAGGAAGTGTGCTGGGGAGAGCGGGCAGATAAGCTGAGAGCAGGGGAGCGGCCAGCCTCCGGGAAGAACAGAAGACAACACGGGGGTGGGGGGAGGCGGGCTGGAGGGAGAAGGGGAGGGGCCTGGCACTGAGAAAGCCACAGGTACCGGCGCAGCAGGCCAGCAGCTTCTGGGGGAGACTGCGTGCCAGCCCCTCTCCCCCCACACGCCTCACTTTGCTCCTCTGTGATTTAGAACGACAAACAGCGGAATCTTGGCGAGGCGAGGCTGTAACCGCGTCAGGGGAAAAATCAATTTAAGGGGGTGGAAAGATGTTTCCTCAGGTTCAGAGTCTGGGTTTTCTTCAGGTTTGGATTGGTGATGGAAAGAGACTTTTGAACCTCTCTTCTGACCTTGAGATCATTAAAACCACAGATCACCTCATCTAGGGCTTCCTAAGGTCGGGTCAGTGCGTTTGGGAACCCCTAGCTGGTAAAACTGTGTGTGCGCTCAGTGAGGGGGGTGTTTCTCAGGAGAGAGGGTCCAGAGCTTCCAGAACCACTGGGGGTTGAGACCCCAAAACGGAGAATCACAACATAAAGGCGGAAACGGAGAGCCGAGGAGGCAGGGGAGCCACCCGACACACAGCTGCAGTGTGAGGGCGTCCCACACTCACTTGGAAAGTACTTAAACTCCAGGAAAAAACTGTTCGCTGTTGATCTGGGGTTCCGGTCTCACTGGGTGTCCTGTAATTGTATTTGCTGAATCTGGCAACCCTGCTTGGAGGTCATGGGTCACAGCCCAGCCCTGCCTCAAGCTCTCCCACTCCCTAGGCTGACCTCTCCCCATCCACACGGGCTGTTCACAGCCACAAACCGCGTCAGATAAAAGAAACAGACCTGCCCCCTGAAGTGGCTTCAGCGCACTGAGACGCAGCTAGAAAAGCAGGAATCCCCCACCCACGCAGAGCTGCCAGGGGTCCTAGTCAAAGATGCCGGTGCAAGGACAGAAATGGGGGCAAACCTGGGGCACACTGTACTCTAGCCCTTCCCTGGGCTTAGAATCTATTCCAGAGCTGCTTTCACTGCTCTGAAGACAGGAGAAAGCTCTAGGCCAGAGCAAGAAAAACCTCAAACACACACAAAACAAAACCTCAGCGAATCTTCTAGGCTGTCGTCCAGAGCACTGGGGCACGCCGTGAAGGTAGGAAGGGGGGTCGACAGCCCCCCCTGGAGGCTGTGAAGAGTGAGCCTGGCTTGTCTGCGGGCACTTCCTGGAGCTCACGCCTAAGATAGGCCCTTGGGCGTGAGGATGTGAAAGCAGACACTTCCCAGTGTCTCTGGATTCTGGACAGGCGCAAAGCTGCCCTCAGTGCAGCCAAGGACACGCCCCCGCCCCGCCCCGCCCCCTCACCAGTGCAGCCGCAGCGCGTGCAGGAAGGCGGAGAGGCCCTCCATGATCAGGAGGATGGCCACCGTCAGGGTGGCAAAGGCGGCGAAGATGAAGAACAGCGCCAGGCTCCCTGCCAAGCTCTTCACCCGCAGGCCGATGTGGATCACCATGGTCCAGAGCACCTCGGACAGCTCTGGGGGCCGGGAGAGAGACACGGCATCTGGGTCATTTTCGTAGACACGCTACGGACCTTGCATTTTGCTCTGCCACCCCTCGCCTGGAGCGTCCCTGCATTCTGGTTTCCCACGACCTCAGTGGGACCACCGTGCGTCGCTAACCTGGCAAAAAGCACTGTGATTCTGCCATCTGGACATCATTCTGCCTGGACTTCGGAGTCTGAATAACCCCAGAGCCTTTATGTAATCTCCACTCTTTAAGTGCCCCGGCCCCGGCCCCCCGCCCTCACTGGAGAGTGCCCAGAGAAGGGGGCAACCACCCTTTCCGCCTGAGAGAAACACACTCACGCGCATGAGCGAGGCTGAGCGCCCAGAGCCGCAGGTAGGAGGCGGTGTTGGAGATGCAGCCCAGGCAGAACTCGATGGTGTGGATGGCTTGGTGGACCATGGTGTCTCCGAAGTCGAACTGCGGTGGGAGGAAACCAGACAGGAGGTATAAGGCTGGAGGGCAGTGTGCGGAAGTCTGGGCTGTGGCCAGGTGGTGCTTTGGGCTCCCCAGGCTGGGGGCCCCCCCGAGTCGGACTGTGGTGGTGACATCAGCTACGGCGTCCCCGCAAAGCTTGCCTGGCCTCGACCCGACTGGACACTCCCACCCACCTCAATACGCTACATTTTAACGAACTGAACTACGTCTTCCCGAGTCTCCCCAACACATCTGTCGTTTTCTCCCTGCGAGGCCGGAGCTTAAGCAGAGTGTAAGCGAAAGTCGACAGCGCTCAGAGAAAATGACAGTCTGGACTCCCTCGCTGCTCTAGCTGACTCCCACCGGACTCCCACCCCACAGTGCCCGGAGGGCAGGGGGGCGCCTGCTGTGGATGCTCCGGGAGAGCAGGAGGGGCTCCTCCCAGCTGTCAGGCCCCAAACCTCTGCGGTCCCTTCACTCAATTATTTTACAAACTGTTGGGAGCAAGATAAACAACCACCTTTTTTCCTTTTCTTTCTTTCCTTTTTTTTTTTTTGTGACTTCTGAAAAGATGACACAGGGAAATTTTAGCAAAACCTTTACTGATTGCTACTTGGACAGTTGAGTAAGATCGGGCAGACTATCTATTGCGGGGTGTCAAACTCATTGTCCCCAGGGGCCACATCAGCTTCACGGTTGCCTTCAAAGGGCCCGATGAAATTTTAGGACTGTGTAAATGTAACTGCTCCTTAACGAGGGGCAAGGAGCTCGACATTCGGCCCTTTGAAGGCAACCATGAGGCTGATGTGCCCCCGTGAGAATGAGTCTGACGCCCCCGATCTATTGGATGGCATTTCTGTTTTCCTCACACTGCCTTTCTCCCAGTTTCCCTTCCAACATCACAGCCCTCTCCAGAGCGAAGGGGCAGGGCTGGGCAGGCTTTGGGGAGCTCACATTCAGGGCTGCTCCGCGCACAGCCAGGGAAGAACACAGATGCTCTGGGAGCACCAGGGGCATCACGGGGCCTCTCACTCTCGGGGGGGTGGGTGGGGGGGGGAGACACACAGCTGCTAGATAACAGGAGGTCGTTCCATTCCCGGGGCCCCTCCCCACAGCCCAGCCCTGAACCCTGGGGGCAGAGGGCAGCTGCTCAGTGGGCCTCCCTGGCCTGCCCTGCCCTGCCCTCGGATAAGAGTCTATTTTTCACTAGTTTCTTTCAAGACTCACATGACTCCACATCCAAAGACCTCATACCAGAACTGCCTGGGGAATCGGGGAGGGCAGGATGAGAGGAGGGGCTGGGCCAGGGAAGGGCCCAGGGCCCTGGCCTCCGGGGTGTGGCCAGTGGGCAGAGGGACCCGCTGCAAGACGCGGTCTTTGGGCAGCTACATTTCCCCCGCCTCGGACCATCTACACCCAGAGTACCCCAGGGCTGTTCTTCCGGAACAAGCTTGTCAAGCCACCTAGTGACCCTGAAAACTAGGGTAACCCCAGCTACCTCAACCTCTACAATGCTGCTGAGTTCTTTCCCACCACTGCTGGCTGTCGCCCCAAAGCCCATGCTCAGAGGAAGGAGAGGCCCCCCACTTCCAGGAGCGTAGGGCTTGGGTCCCAAGAGCTCCACAAAAGCAGTGAGTGCTGAGCTCCCTCAGGGCCAGCCACGTCCAGCATTTTTGTCCTGCCTCCAGTTTCTCCCACCAAAAAAAAAAGGAAGGAGGGTGAGAAAGCTTCCCTTCCAGGCACTGCCCTGACTTTCTCCTGTCCTTCGCTTTTAACTTCCTGCTTTGTAACCTCGGGCAAGTCTTCTGCGTGATGGGGGAAGGTGGAGGGGTGAGTATTCAGGGAGTCTGTCACTCAGATGCCCTGATGCCTCGGCCATGACTGACCATGAACCGCTGCGGACTCCCCGTCTCCATTCCCCATCACCGCTGCGTCCTGGCCTTCGTCCTCCTCGCCCTCCGAAAGGACCTTCTTGGCCACTCACCCTGACCTCCCAGCATGAGGTCCGACATTCTGTGTCCTGCCGGAGCCCCTGTGGAGTCTGTTTCTGTCTCCTTTTCCTCCTCCCTCTTGGGACACCCCCCCTAACGTTTCCCTCCTATTCCTCTGGAGGTTCCTTCCATCTCCATCCTGGTTCTTCCTTAAATGTGTCAGCCTCAGACCTGACAGCTTTCCTGTCGCACTGCCACTCACGGCTCCAAGGCCCCCCCAGGAGTGACTCCCAAATGGGCAGCTTCTCTCTCAGGTTCCCCGTTTCCAGAGAGCTGTGCTTCCTGGACTCTCCATGCACCACTGGCATTCGGCTCAAAACCCCCAGATGAAACTAAGTAATGGCTGTCCTCTGACCCCACCGTGACCTGCCTCTCGTCCACAACCCATGTCAAACAGTGTCACTGTGTGTCCCCCAGGAACCCACCAAGCCTGGCAGTTACTGTTGACCGCCGGCATTCGTCAAGGCACCAGGGGGCCTATAGCTTTTACTCCCTTAGTCTCCTGTGCATCCCTACCTGCCCAGGCCTTCACTCCAGGCCTCATAATGCCTTCCTGGCTTGTAGCAGATGGACTGCCCCTGCCTCCAGACTGTGCCCCCTTCCCACTAGGGCACATTTATGGTCCCTTCCAGCTTCATCTGATGGCTCCTTGTTGTCCAAACCCCCTGTGACTCACTTCTGCCACCCTCCAGTCTCACCATTCACCAGTCTCCCAAACCCTGACTCTGCACTTCAGCCAGGCCGAACCCCCGCCTATCGCCCAGCCCTGAGGCCTGCAGGCCTCTGCATCTGCAGCGACTATCAGTAGCGATGGTTCTGCATCCCCTCCTCCCTCCACAGAGCCTCCTGCTTGATCAGAAGCAACACTTCCCCTAGGGAACCCTTTCCTGACCTCCTCTCCCCTGCCCCGACTCCTGTGTTCTCCAGGTGCCCTCCTCCTGTGTGGCCACAGCATCCTGGGCACGCTTTGGTCACAGCGTCTGTCATCGAGACGGTCTCCTCAATTTGTCTGGGAGTTCCGTGGAGGCAAGGGCTATGTTTTTCTTCTTTCAGTTTCCACCTCATTAGCCAGAGAGCTTGATGCGTGGAGGGTGCATGAATGGGTGGGTGGGATGAACGCATTGGTGAGATGACACAGGAGGGAGAGGCCACTGACCCTGGCTGAGCGGTCGCAGCCTGCAAAGCTTTCCCGGTCAACTGCCCTGGCCCTGATCTGCCATTGTGCTGTGTGTCCCCTGGGGGGAGGGGGCCCATGGGTTTCCACAGCCAAGCCAAATGGGGACGCTCTAGAAGAAGCAGGCTGGACTTTAAAAAAAATCTGTTTTGTTTGAAATCTTTAGATAATTGTGACAGCTACCCAACTTTGGCTGTAGAGAACTCAACTGTGTATGTTCCTGATAAAGTGTTATGTCTACTTAGGAAGCTATGAGAAACAGAACTCCCGAGGGAGCTGTGGGGAGGGGGTGTCGGAGATGGCTCGAACAGCTGAGTCACAGTCCATCTCGTTTGGATGTCCAGCCCCCTGGGACATGGCTACAAACAAGGGCTGTTCTGACAGTGACCATGACATTTGGGTGCTCAGTGAGTGAGACACTTGGAAAGAGCAGTGTTGTCAGAGGGGAGGTTACTGGGAGGGGGCTGAGCGCCCCCCACCCTCCCAGGCAGCTCTGCCAGAGACTAGGCGCCGGCAGGCGGTCCAGAGGCACACGGGAGCTCCCAGACGCCGGTACTGGAGCCTCCCGGCCTTCGGGTGGACCGAGCACTGTCTGTTTTTACATCAAACAGCAAAGATTTCCCCCTTCCCATCCCACTGCCCCCTTACAGAGGACCAGGCGAGGCAGGAAAGGGAAGGGTTCATGGGTCTAAGCATTTCAGAGGGAAGATGCAAACAGTGCAGCATGGCTGTTAAAAAACCCAGCTCCAGACCAGACCTGTCACTGAACTAATTCTCGTGGAGCCAGAAGGCCCCCTCCGACGTGGCCTGGACATTTAGCCAACTTTCTCTCTGCTCCCTGTTGTTATTCTGCGTGTGTGGCTGAGTTAATGTGAACTCCTTTTGTGCAGATGGATTGCTTCTTTCTGGGATGCATCTAAGAGGCACAGCCTCCTTTGGAAAGCCGCCTACCTCCCACCCGGGTCACACAGAGGCAGGGCCGACCCCGAGCCAGGGTGCAGGGGTTCTCAGGTCAAGCATCAGCAAGCTGATGAGGGCGGCAGGGAGAGGCCGGCTGCATCTCAGACAGGGGGGAGGGAGGGAGGGGAGGTGTACTCGTGAGCACTCAGAGGATCAGGGAGGAAACGGCTGCTCCCAGTGACAGAGCGACCACACGTGACCTCGCAGGAGAGGCAGGCGGAAGCCAGTGGGACTGAACCCCCGAGGGGAGTCACTTCAAGAATGCCGGTGCAGACATTACTTGCAGCTCCGCACAAAGCCACTCTCAGAGGGGTCAGATCGGTGAAGACAATGAGGCGAAGACAGAGGTGACCGACATGAGATGCAGTGAACGGAGAGGAGCGTTTTCAGAGCGTGGGGTCACGGACTGGTTAGAAATGGCCCGTGAGGCGCGGGGTGCGAGGGTGTCGCGTGTGGCCCCGGATGCAGCAGGCTCAGCAAAGTGACCACAAGGACGGGGAGAGAAGCCCCAGATAAACAGGAAGGCAAAGCAGCTCGTTCCTTACCGCTTCGTCCTCGGTAGGCTTGAAAACACAAAGTGACACTTAGTGGGAGGCCAGGGCACACGCAAGGTCACACGTCACGAACACAAGAGTCCCGATCGCTTCCCGCGGGGGCACCGTGCGTGTTAAGGGGTCTAGCGTGGTGGGGGCGGGCCTCCTCGGCACACACGGAAAGCAGAACCGGCAGGACCTGCAGCGTGAGCACGCTCACTGTCGTTTCTTTTTCAAAAAGTCACAGACACAGCGAGAGGGGTCAGCCAGACGGAGAAGCCCCGTCCTCAACTCCTGGTCTGTTTGCTTTAAAAGGAATATAACGAACGGATGAGATTCCACACAAAGTTCAGAGGCTTTGTGGTGTGGACGGTGGGGCAAGGAGACTGCGGGTCCAAAAACTGAGCCTGGAGACTCGGGGAAAGTGCAGCTTAGCCTTAACTTTTTTTCAGCCTCTCTATAAAAAGTACGCGGGTGACATTTTTAACAGGCTCCGGTAAAATATCTGCAGCAAGAGCACGTCGGTGGGACAGGACTTTGAAAGTAACAGGGACTACAGTTCCAATGGAAACCATCCTCAGAAGGGGCAAGGGATAAGGATGCCGCCTCCGTGGGCGTGGCCGCGGAGGGCTGGGCTGCGGCGGCCTGTTCTGCCCCGGTGCCCGGGAGAGCGGCTAGTAGTTGAGCTCTGCGTGCAACTCAGAATTCAGGAAGTCGAGCGACAGAACAAAACGGCTGCGGGCTGTGCAGGCAGCACCCGGGGGTTAGAGCAGGGCCCACTGGGAAAAGCAGTGCGGCCCCAGAGGTCCAGAAGGCGGGCTGATCGTGAGCGTTAGTGCGTCCGTTGTCAAGGACAAGACTGCAGCGAGGCGCGGAGAGACGCGAGACGAGGGCTGACCCAGGGAAGGAAGGGGAGGAAGCGCAGCCGCTGGATCTTACCTCCTCTGCGTCTTCTGAATGCGCCGAGAGCTGGTCATGCTGAATAATCTCAGCATCCTCCTCTGTCGGTCCGTTGCCCACCCTGATCCCACCAAAGCTGAGAGTTCCCTACACACACGAACAGAAAGAGTAGAATTTGCCTGGGCTTGAATGTGACATTTCGGGAGGTGGGGGAGGGCGAAGGTTAGTGCATACAAACCTCAGAAAAGCATATATGCTAACAACAAAAAGAAACCCGCTGGCCGAATAGCTAAGTCAAAACAGGCCGCAGTTCCCACCCTGACCACCACCAGCCGCCCCGCCCTGGCCCCGTTCACCGCCGCATCCCGGTGGGAGGGTGCGTGCAGCTCTGCCTGCTGCACCGAGCGACACAAACCTCACCTCGGGCCCTGCTAACTGCAAAGCCTGCGCCAGCGGGGATGCTTAGCACGAACAGACTCTCCTAACAAGCAGAGCTCTATCTGTGACGCCTCGGATGGCCTGAGTGTTTCTGGAGCTGAGCTGAGGAGCACACTTTCTAAGAGGGAGGGGCGCCAAATGACAGGGTGGTCGTAGCCTGGTCTGGTAAGTTTTCGACAGGAGCCCCCAGGGTTCCCGAACCTCTCCCAGAAATGTACCAGGTCTCTGCCCGGGAACCAAGGGCTTCCTAGGTCAGGGAAGGGGGAAAAAGCCTAATGTACATAAGCTTGTGGCTAGGGAATACCAAGTTTTAAAAAAAGAACAAAGGCTCTCTTCCTTCAATGGAGGATTCTGGAGTGTGAAAACAACTCTTTCACAGGCACGTGGGCAGATACTGATGGGTGTTTACTTCTGCTCACTTTCAGGCAGAGTTTTCAGCGGGGTCTCCAGAGCCAGCGTTTCTGCATCAACTTGATTGGAAAAACCTCGGGTTTACTGAGGCAAAAGGGCCCCGCGGGCACAAAAAGCAGCAGAACCGGGGTCAGGTCTGACAGGCACCAATCAGTGCTCAGCCTGCCACGGAGGGGCGGGGCTGAAGAAACGCCCGAGACCCGCTTCCCACGTTTCCGTCGGGGCGAACCAGGCAGGAGTGGCGGAGACCGCGCTCCTGCGGAGCGGCCTTGCGGGCGAGCAGCACCGACAGCGCGTGCGCAGGTGTGCTGGTTAGAGAAGCCACGGCATCAGAATCGCCGCGAACGCTGCGTTTCAGTAAGTAGACATTCTCAAGTGCCTCAAATGCTGCTCCCGAAAAGTGTGAATGCAGTAGGTTCGGGGTGGGGGCTGGGAAATCTGTATTAAAAAAATTGTTCCCCCCAAGGACAGACTGTAGAATCGCTTTGTCTGTCAAAATGGAAGATGCATGCGCCCTTTGAGACGCAGCGACCCCACCCACTGCGGGGAACAGGCCTGTGACATTTCGCCAAGGACAAGGACATGCCCTGCAAGAACTGGGGACAGCGAACACGTCCGTCAGGGAGACAGGGATTACATAATTTTAGCACATCCAGCAGAATGGCCAGGGAGTGCCGGGCGGCTGTGAAGGAGAGTGTCACTGGGAGCCACCTCTGGGGACACTGAATTTTTAACGGCCTAGTCAGTCAAGGGGCAGGACAGCTACAGTTGAAACACGACTCCTAACATGTTCTATTTTTCCTTTTTTTCTTTCTTTTGTCCAATGTGTTTCTGATATTTAATACACACATGTCCACACACACACATACATGTGTGTCGACAGATGGTAGATCTAAGCTGACACGTGCAGAAAAAACTCAAAGGCATAATACCCTTGGGAAGGAGAAGGGTGCTGGGAACAGGGATACTTCTCGCTTTTATTTGCATTTTCTTTTCTTTTTTCCCCTGAATTTTTATACAAGTATATTTGAGCCAAACAGGTGACACAGCCTGGGGAGCAAGCTCTCACCTGCTCCCTTATTTGCGTTCTCTAACCAGGCGCACCTGTTGCTTTAACTGTACTTTTCAAGGTCAGTAGGGGACTGTCTGGGTCATAGAATTATTCCCACCTTTATTTCCTCTCCTACCAATCTGTTGTTATGCCCTAGGAAGGGTATTAAAAATAAGGAACCAAATATAAGGTTCACCAGGTGATTCTGATGTGCAGCCATGTTTGGGAACCACTGAAGCCCTGGGCACCTCCAGGTCACGCAAACATTCCACCCGACAACCCTCAGAAGGCGGCTGAAAGGGCAACAAACAGTGTGAGTGACAGGAGGGGGACTCCTGGGGTGGGTCCGAGGGCACGGGAGGCAGGCTTCAAGGGTCCCGAAGCGGAAGGTCCATCCTGAGCTTTCCCCCAGCCAGGGGCTAAGGTGAGGGGCAGACGGGTTAGACCTCCCAGCCCAACACTAACGACTGTCCTTCCAGAACCTGGGGGATGAGAGTTACAGGAAGGGGGATGGGACACACACACACCAGCAGAAAACAGAAAAAAAAATTAAATGGGGGTACACAGCTCACGGACAACCAAGAGGACACAGCACAGAACAAAAACAGGTCAGAGATCATGTCCTTAGCTCTTGGGGTCAAAAACCCAGGACCCTGTTATGGAACTGTCATCCCGATGCCTTCAGACTGCCCACCAGATGTTTGGCTAACAAACAAACAAAAAAAAAAAACCACCAAGGGGGCTAAGAAGACCCCTTGCCTGTGCAGGTTTCTAGGCTAGGGACTTTCCCCTGGAACAGTCTGAAAGAAAAGGATGCCGGACTCAAAAGCATCCAGACCTGATGCGTGAGAAGCGCACCTTGCAAACACCGAGACCGGCAGAAAGAAGAGCGCGTGCAAAGAATGCCAATGAGTGGATGGTGCGAGTGTGGGCTTTTGGTGTTTGTAAAAACTTTCTCGTAGGAAAGGAGAAGGTATGTCCCTACTTGAAAATAATTTTAAGCAGCAATATTAAAATATCTTCTGATCCAAAATATCACCCCTCTTAGACTAGTTCTAGAAGGATGATCGCAGTAGTTTTCTTAAGTTTCGAATGATCAGAAACACCTAATGGAAGAAATGGCGATCTGCCTAAATACCTTCTGTTCTTTGAAAGGAGTGCCCTGCGGCCAGGACCCAACAGTACACGAGTGCTCACTGACAGTGAGACGTGAAAATCCTACAGATCCGCCATCTAGGATAGTCTGGACTAGTGTGATATTGGGATGTTGTTAAGATTTTGGTTAAGAGATGTTTTTAAGGACAAATATGGAAATGCTGAACAGTCGGTGCTGGCACCGAACCGGAAGTTGGTATGGGAAGGAGACAGCAGCACGGTGGACGCCTCTGGTCCGTCCACCAGACGAACGGCACACGCGAGACACACGGCAGAATGGGGCTCTCACGGGAACAGCTGGGGGTGGGAGCGCTGCCGAGTTCCTCACGAAAAAGCAGGCGTGTGTAAGCTTCCACTGGAGAGACAGTGAAGTCACAGCCACGGGGACCGAATGTCCACGCATCATTGTGAAGCAGAACTTTAAGTGTCAGAAATCAATTCAAGAATTACAGAGATGTTCTTGCTCCATGCCGAAAACCATCCAGTCCACGGTCACAAGAGACAGACGTGAAAGTACAGGAGTCTGAGAGCCGCCATCTTGGATGAAAATAATGGGACTTGGGAGAGGGTACGGCAGCCCCTTTGCTTCCACGAACACGACTACACTGACATATCTGGACAGAGACTTAGCAGACCCATGGGGAAGATGGTATCCCAATCTACCCATAAGAAGGGGAAATGTTTTTTGTTGTCCCAATAATTAATGAGGACATATTTCCCAGGGTACACACGTCCCATGCTCTCAATATCGTCAAAAAGCATTCTGCTGCACTGTTTGCCACCTTGTTAAACAGAATGTGACGGGCGGGTGGTTCAGGTTCACTCACTGTTGCAGCCGCTGCTGCCTCTAGTCCCTGTTGGCTCGGGGTTGGGCTGACTGGGGCCTCCACGGGCTGCCCTGCCTGATAGCGGACGGAAGAAGAGAGGAAGGGAGGAGGGAACGGAAGAGGGAGGGAGTGAAGGGGGGACGAATGCAGGGCACATGGGAGGATGGAGATGGTCAGAAAAGGGAGAAGGGGGTCTTGTAACTCCGCTGCTGTCCCGCAGGGGCATCATCTAACAGCCATATGAGAGTCATGCAAAAGGATCTTCTGGGCTCTGCCAGTGTGACAAGTAAGCATCAGTGCATAGCTGGAGATGAACGTTTGGCGACTTAAGTGTGTGTGTACAGAATTCATATGCACACATACATTAAGTAAAGACAAGTATGTATGTTGCTTTTTAAAAAAGGAAAGAAAAAGAAAAACAGCATGCTGCAAACCAAAGCTTTTTCCCAGATGTTTTGGGTGGCGAAACTATCACGGTCTTATTTCAAAAGAAAACGTCTCAGCGTCAGCTCTGTGGTCGCCCAGGCAAACCACACGAGTGGGGTCGCCCGGCTGCGGCTCCTGCAGCCTTGCTGTGTCTGCTGCTGCATCTGGACAGACCCAGACCTGGGTTTTGCTGAGCACAGAATAAGCAAGACGTGACCAGGAGAAGTAAAAACTTATAACTTATTCTCCACACCTGAGCTACTCAAAGCCGAACCGAGATGTCCGGGCAACGGAGACGTAACCGTTTTATTTTAGTGAGGCCAGTACTCATGCCAGGACAGGACACGAATGCATTTTAAGAGTATGTAGATGGCTGCACAATTCGTCAGATCCAATGAGGAACTGCCCGGATCTTAAAAAAAAAAAACCACAACAAACTTGTAACTTTTAGCAACAGAAATACACCTACCAAATGCTTCCTCCTCAAATATTGATGGCGAAGGATCAGCGGCTTAAACAGCAGCATCCACGGCACACAGAGCAAGGCGACCACGACCAGGAAACACTGAATTCCTTTCTGCGAAGAAGGACAAGGCACCGCACGCTAATCAAACGTGTCGTTTGCACCTCCAGCATGAGCTGACCCTCAAACAGCACTTTCTGACTGATCTGCAAATGACGCTGTCCCGTTTTGTGAAGCTAATAAGAAGATGTGGCGAAGCCTAGAGACCCACAGGACGAGAGTTGTCATCCTACCCTTTTCGGATGCTGAAATTACAGGGGACCCTCCTCAGGAAGGAGGACGGGCTGAATTTAGATCTGGATGCATGCACGGAAAACCCAAGTCTACAGAAAGGGATTTTTAAAGGTGTCTTAGAGTCACAGAAGCATCTCACGTCTCGGCCTGGGGTAACCACCTAAGACAGGCCATTTCTGGGTTGACACACCTGTCCAGAGTATAGCATTGAGTCTTCGATGTCCTCGTAGGAAAAGAGGAACATGTTTATGAAATGGATCAGGAGGCTCGGTGCTTTCTCAGATGTGTGAGCGTCATAGGCCGTCCACTTGTAGAAGATAAGGATGACCAAGTAGCCAAACAAAGAGGTCATGAAGATTATTTCGGGAATAAACCCAAAGTAGATGTTCAGGGGCTTCCGAAAATAGCTGTAAAGGAAGAGAGAGAAAAATGTGAGAAGTGAACAGACCCAGGGTCCTCACTACACCCACACCACCATGTGAGTCCTCACGAGGTTTTCTCCTAACGTGCCCTCAGTTCTGTCTTTACCACTTTAAGAAGCAACAGACAGAAGCACTGGAGGCAACACAGGCAAGCAGACTTAACTACGACTTCCCAGCCTCTGGACCTCGAACAGTGCCATCCCCACCATTCTCCCATGAAGGAGAGACTGGAGAATCTAGTACATTCCAAGACACAGTTCATCATTTCATGTGAGTTACATATCAAGGAAAAAAAAAACTCATTTTGATGAAAACTATACAAGGTTCCTTCAATGTTCTTTACTGCAATTCTAAATTGCTAAGGGAATCATATTAAGTAAACCCCATTTAAGAACAGGAGATTTCTCCCTGGCTGGCATAGCTCAGTGGATTAAGCGCGGGCTGCGAACCAAAGCATCGCAGGTTCAATTCCCAGTCAGGGCACATGCCTGGGTTGCAGGCCACAGCCCCCAGCAACCGCACATTGATGTTTCTCTCTCTCTCTCTTTCTCCCTCCCTTCCCTCTCTAAAAATAAATAAATAAAATCTTAAAAAAAAATAATAGGAGATTTCTTAAAAGCACTTTAAAAATATGTATATCAAACAGGGTTCTGAGCTACTAATCCCTCCCCCAAAGTGTCATAAATTCCTTAGGCAAACGCATTATCTAAACTACACACATTTTCGTGACAGAACCAGGCAACTCACATGTGGTTGAAGAGGCTCAGGCTGACCCCAAACGTCATGTGGACAATGCCGAGGATAACAGACATCTTCATCTTAAAGGAGTTGAGGAAGGTCAGCTTGTTGGTGGCGATGTTCCAAATCTGTTACAACCCAAGAAAGTGAAAATGTATCACAAAGAGCGCTCCAATGGAAAAACAGTCATGCATTTAAAAAAAAATGTTTTAAAAATATTATGGAGAATTCTAAACATACACGCCAGTGGAGAGGACGGTATACCAGCGCCCAGGCACCCACCACCTGGCTCCGACAGTTACCACACCTTTGCTGACTCTCGGCCAGGCTAACTCCATCACACCCCCAAGCCACCCCACCTCCGGGTTACGGTGAAGAAAAGTCCAGACGTCCTACCACTTTCCCTGTAAATACTTCAGGGCAGATCTCTAGAAGGTAAGGACTCCTTTTAAAACCATGGCCATAATACTGTTACCATACCCCAAAGCATTAACAATGGTTCTTTAATATCAAGAAATATATAGCCAATATGCAAATTTCTCTGAGTGTGTCCAAATATTTTTTAAAGATTTTATTTATTTATTTATTTATTTTTAGAGAGGGAAAGGAGGGAGAAAGAGAGAGAGAAACATCAATGTGTGGTTGCTGGGGGCCGTGGCTCGCAACCCAGGCATGTGCCCCGACTGGGAATTGAACCAGTGACACTTTGCTTCACAGTCTGTTAATCCCCATTTTAACAAGAAACCTTAATCTTTCTGGCCCATGATTACATTTTTGCCCTGGAATTTTATAATCCTTCCTGTCTAACAGTTATTCTTCAGTTTGCCCTCCCCCCTTTTTCTTAAGCACGCACTACAAAAGATGGAATCACACTTTATTTGCCTATGTATTCGAAAAAAATAACTAAATTCTGGGATAAGTTCTTATAAGTGTATAAAAGAATGGAAATCTAAACCCATAGGGAAGAGCTATTTCTATTTTGTTAAAACATACGTGGAAAATAAAACCCAAACAGATAAACTGGGAAGGAGCCCTGCAGACCCTTCTTCCCAGAGGCATGTTATCAGTCACCCCTGAGGTAAGTGGCGCAGGGAGAACTGTTCCAGCGCCCAAGGCACCTGGGCCTCTCACGGCTTTCAAGCACGCCAGACAGACAAACCGAGGTTTTCCAAAAGGACGTCAACTAAAAACCAAACAACCACCTTCACTTTCATTCTCTCGCTTTTAGGTCACAATTTTTTTTAAGAGTTTATTTATTTAGTTTTAGAGGAAGGGGAAGGGACGGAGAGAGAGGGAGAGAAACATCAGTGTGTGGTCGCCTCTCACGTGCCCCCTACCGGGGACCTGGCCCGCAACCCAGGCGTGTGCCCTGACTGGGAACTGAACTTCGACCCTTTGGTTCGCAGGCCCACGTTCAATCCACTGAGCTGCACTGGCCAGGGCTTGGGTCACAGTCTAAAATTTTAGTGTCGGACATAGAGGAAGGAAGCGCTCTTACCGGATCGATGCCGAAAGGGTACGGCCCGCCAAAAACTCCAGGGACAGTTGGGTTCAGCTGGAGCACAGGGTTCCCCCGCAGCGTCTCTTCCCTACCACGTCAGGAGAGAAAAGCTGCATTTATTTTTTATCGACAGAGGGGAACTCCTGGGTCCCAAAACGGATTCCAAAAGAAACTGCGACAGCCTCCTCATCCCTTCGGTGAAAGAGCAGGGACTAGCACTGGAGACGAGAAGAGACCAGGGGTAACAACCACAAAAAGTTTAAACACACACATACAACCACGTAGGGGACTTAGAAAATCTGCTTTTAATTGGTAAAAAGAATCCCTGTTCCTAATCTGGTCCCAGTTCCTGGAGACTGCTGAACGAACCTCGAAGTCCTTCCCAGGCTGGGACGCCCGAGGAGACAGCACCTCCTTTTGAAACAGGGACACTGCCCGCCAGCTTCTGAAGGACTGTCAGTTCACCACGTGGGCAGTCAGCTCCAGGACATCAGAGCTGGCTACGAAAGGTATAAGCTTTGGCTTTTAGCTTCTTTTGCAACTTACGTCCAATTAGATAAAAACATGGGCCGTACGCTCCAGGACGAGCCGAAGATGTTGAGGGACTTGGAGAAGCAGTCATTGTAGATGAGGCCGGTGTAGATGGAGAACACGCCCATCAGAAGGATGATGTAGCGGCCGCTGAACACGGTGCTGAACATCTGGGGGCAGACGGGAGAGGTCAGCGCAGGTGCTCGCTGGAGCTTCTGTTGTGACAGGGTCACTCACGAGACACGGGACCCTCCCTCTCACCGCACTTGGCCCCCTCCCGGGTCAGAGCGCTTGAAGGAAGGGCCACAATACGACACGAACTCAAAGTTCACTCTCACGGGGCACGGAGCCTCTTTAAGTGTGAGAACGAATGTAATTTCTACATAAATTCATGATAAAAGACTTCCAGATCCTAGTTTTCACAATGAATGCTTGAGAAATGACAACATTTCAGGCTACTGCAGATGTAACCTAAATAGATATTACCTCATTCTCATTCTTCTGGGAGAGGATCCGGCTCTCTCTTAACACCATCCACACAGCAAAAAGGGTCATCAAAATGCCATGGCCGAAGTCCCCGAACATCACGGCGAACAGGAAGGGGAAAGTGATGATGGTGTACGGAGCTGGAAAGAAACCAGAGGATGTCAGGTGGGTGCCAGGCTTATGAGGGTGGTCGCTTTGCAGGATGTATGAGTGGCTTAATCACTCTGTCGTGCACCGGAAACTAATACAACAGCGTATGTCCCCGGTACTTAAAAAACTAATTAATAAAAAACCAAAGAAGGAAAAAGGCAAAGCACAGAAACCACAACTGCCAACACATCACATCCCTCTCCGTACGCTGAGATCACAGTAGGGTGACCTGTTCCCAAGCCGGCCAGCTGGACCCTGGAGAGAAGCTTCCCTCCCAAAGCAGCTCTGGTGGCTGAACTGCGGCTGGTGCTTTACACAAGAACACGGGAAGTGAAAGTTTTGCCTCTAGCGTTGGCAACAATGTGTTCTGTTCTTTAATTCCTTTTTTCCACCCCCTGGGACACTGCCCCTGGAGGCGGCCAGCTTTCTCCTCTTGCGTAGCAACCATTTTCCAGCTGAGGAAACCTACCGGGTGGGTGGGGAGAAGCCCAGAACCTGGAGCAAAGCAAATGCCACAGAGACTCCAGCTGAAAACGAATCTTCAGACTCTCGATTTAATGCTTAACTCTCCAAACAGAGGAGAAATCTGCTTTGTGCCTGACGTGGTCAGTGATTACCATACTTTCTCTAACCTGGAGCAGGGAAGCCATTTTAAAGTGTAAGATATCTTGGAAAAAACTTTTTGCTTAAAGCAGGTCCTGCAAATGACGTGCTAGAGAAAGGCAGGTGTTTCACAGCTGGGAGGGCAGACGGGAGAATCCAGTCTGCCGAGCTGGTTCCTGTAAAACCACCTCCTCTACATACGTGAGATGTTTCTCCTTTGATGGGAACTTGAAGGAAATCACTTCTATACTTCTTTCAAAATTTAATAATAAAATTATGAAAACGTTACACAAATTTTTATTGTATGACTTTTGCTTCATAATCAACAAAGTTCTCCCACAACTTGCACTGTAAAACCGGGGAACAGGAGTGCTTCCTGGGGATCAGTGGGCACCTCTTTACAGGAATTACACTAGAGCTGAGGTCTTGATAACTTCAGTTTTTTCCTTTTTAAAGATTTTATTTATTTATTTTTAGAGAGAAGGGAGAGAGGGAGAGAAACATCGATGTGCAAGAGACACATCGATCGGTTGCCTCTCTCACGCCCCCAGCCGGGACCTGGCCGGCAACCCAGGCATGTGCCCCGGTCAGGAATCAAACTGGCGACCCCTTGGTTCCCAGGCTGGTGCTCAGTCCACTGAGCCACACCAGCCAGGGCAATGTCTTGAGTTTTAAGCCAGTCATTCAGTAGCATTTAAAGTGATGCATTGAAAGATACGACAAGAAAATGAAACCTCTAGAGAGAAACGATTCGAGCTTTTACCTGGATTTATCTCGCGGTAAGTTCCAATTCCGTAAGCATCTACGATGTTCTGAAAACCGTACGTGAACTTGTTTGTTTTGTTGTAGGTGGGGGGGGTCTGGTTTGTCTGCATCCTGTTCAGAATGGAGGGCACGGTGGAGCCACTGTGTTCCTGGGAAACAGTGAGCACGTAAATCACAACGGGCCATCCAAAATGTGCACCAAAACCCACTGAACGGTGCGCACAAAATGCATTTTATTCTCTGTGAATTATATCTCCATCTTTCACAGTCTTTGGGGAAACTGAAACTAGGTATAAAATTTACAGTGAAAGGTTTAGATTAAGTCTTGGGGGAAAAAACTGTGAAAAAGCATTTAATTCTAAAATGTGTAACCAGCAAAAACACGGCACGTCTTTCTCCGGAGACACCCTCAGCTGCCTTGGGGGGCGTGTCAGTGTCCCCTCCCATTTGTGGAGAGAGCCAAGTACGTGCTCCGACCCCTGTTTCTCCTCCTGCTCTAACCCCCCAACCCTTGCAATCCAGTGCACACGCTTATTCAAAGTGGCTGCTGGTCGCCAGGTTCAAAGGGCTTTTCTCCCAAATGCGAGCTTGACTCTGGAGATCCTCCTCTGCTTGGGTAAAAATCTTGATTCCTTAGGAGTCCCCTCCCACTCACGAACTGTGCTTTTTACGTCTCTTGGCTGGCTTCTCCTTGGCCCATCCCAGAACATTGCGGGGCCCTCGAGGTGCTATCTCCAGCTTCCTTATTTTCTCCCTCGGAGGTCTCACACTGCCTGCCACCCTCATGAATCCCACGTTTTTCCTTTTGCCTTTGCCATCGAGAACCTGTCCCATTATGTGCTCGACATTTTCATGTGGATTTCTGTCCAGCCCCTCCATGGGATTGACGCTGAACTTAACATCTTTAGTTTCCCCGAGTTTCTGTTGCTGAACTTTTACTTCCATTAATGGAACCCTTATTTTACCAGCCACCCAGCTTTGATGCCTCATAAACACATTTCTTTCTCCTCGTATATATCCCCTACATGGTGCCAGAAACCAAGCATACCTAATTGATTCTTCCTTCAGAATGTCTCACAAATTCATCATTATTTTCTTTTTCTCTTATCAATTCTTATTCCAGGGGTCCTTATAAGTTACTAGTCTCGTTTAAAATAACCTCCTAACTGACCCCCACCTATATACTCTATTTCCCAATCCAACCAAGATACTATCAACAGTTATTCCTTTTTTAAAGAAAGATTTTATTTATTTATTTTAGAGAGAGAGGAGGGGAGGAAGAAAGAGAGGGAAGAAACACTGATGCGAGAGAGAAACACTGGTTGGTTGCCTCCCACATTCACCCCAGCCGGGGACCTGGCCCACAACCCAGGCATGTGCCCTGACTGGGAATCGAACTGGCGACCTTTCAGTTTGCAGGACGATGCCCAGCCAACTGAGCCGCGCTGGTCAAGGCCAGATTATTCCTTTAAAACTTTACTTTCATCATGTCCTTCCAATACCAAATAACTTCCAATGCCTCTCTATTCCAGCTGGAATAAAGTTTAACTCCTCTAACCTGGCATTTGAAAACCTTTCTCAGTTAGGCCCTACCTACCTCCTAGTCTGTGGCTCACCCGTCATAACTCCTGTTCTTGCCCGACCACGAATGGTCATCCCGTACTTCCTGCCTGTGTCCATGGTTTCTTCTCACCGTTGTTGATCGACATCTTACCCATTCTTCAAAGCCCAATGCCACGTTCTTTCTGAAGCTTTCGTCCAAAATCCTAGCTGGAAAAGCTGGCACCCCCTCTCCACACACATATGCTACCCATAACACGGACTGTCTTGCACGTCTGCACGTCAGCCTCTCCACAAAAATCGTAAGACCCTTGAGGCCTCCTATTTCACAGCCCGACACAGGCCAGTGCCCTGCTCAGGGCAGCAGTTCTGACTCCTACGTGAGGCTCCAGGGTTAGACTCCAGGGTTAGACGGACTGAGAATGGGGTCAGGACATGCCGTTCTGCTCCAGAGCTACCCCGAAGAATCACGGCTATATGACTAAGTCATTGCATCTTTTCTGAACTGCAGTGTACACATTTGGAACGAAAGGATACACATAAAATGTATTATTGGGATACAAGGTGAACAGAATGAAGAACTCTGGAAGTAAAAATGCCGTGCAATGTGATTAACGTGACCGTTGATGGGAACCCCTTTTCCCGGCCGCTGGCTGGACTCACCGTGCCCCTTCGGAGCGCGAACTGGATGGAGTCAAGGTCGGTGACGGGGCACCAGACCTCTGCGATCAGACACTTCTGCGTCACGTCTATGTTGCACAGGTTCAGCGTGTGGTAGATGGCCTTCATCTTCCGCACTTTGATGAACCAGACTCGGATGTTCTTGGCAGCCGCCTGCAGAACCCGCTGGCGGTGGTCCTCCGTTTGATTCAACACCTTTGGGAGAGAAAGGACCGTGGGAGGGGCCCTCCGAGCACCAACCCTCAATCTCCGGTTGTGAATGGCAAAGAGGCATGGCTTTCTGAGAAGGGTTACTGGGGATCTGTTTTTTTTTTCTTCCTTTGGCTACAGTGGCTTTTTTTGGGGGGCCCAAAGTATAAGAAGTTAGAGTTCCAGTTACTAACATTCATTTTTGCTTAGCTTCAAGCTCAAGAGAAAGCTGAGAGAACAGATTTTGCCTTTTCGCTACACATTCAGCCTTACTGCCAAGTCTATGACAGAGCCACGTGGCCACTGGCTTTTATGTGGATCGTGGAAGAGTGGGGCCTTTCCACGTGAGGCCCATGACTTGGACTCAGAGAAGTCAGCATCACAGGCCCAGGCGCTGACAGAGGAGCGAGTCCGCACTGAAGAGCAGCGGCCCGCGTCAGGGACGGTGGGGAAGGGGCTGTGCTGACCCACCACCTGCCTGTGTCAGGAGAGACCCCACGACAGCAGACAGGAGGGTCCAGAAACCTGGGCGGGGAGTCAGACCGCCACACCCCACTGTCGTGGGCAGGGGGGCGGGGGTGGGCACTGTTTTGGTGCCGACCCTTGGGAAACCAGATGGCCAAGACTAGAGTAAGTGGGAGAGTGGGGCAAGGACACGTCTCACTCTGCTGCCTTACTTGTCACCAGATAGTCAAGATTTTAACAGCAGAAAAGGGGCTGAGCCGAAACTGGGCAAGCAACCCGCCGCTCGTATTTCTGTGTGAACATCTCTTAAATCTCTGCATCTCTTTGAAGAGGAAAAAGCTATATACTAGTCATTTTAGCACAGTCTCCTTCATAGCTCTTCAGGTGAGTTCAGAAAGCAGTAGTAACTACTCCCTGAACCACAGCCTTGGGCAGTAGAATACGACTTCCACACAGAGGTTTAAAAAAAAAAAGCCACAACATGTTAGGGAAACTCTTAAATCACTCGAGAATAAAGGAACAAAGCTACTTTTCCTCCTTCTGGCTGTGGACAATGCACAGTTACTACTATACCTTCTGGAAGGACGCTGCATAAACGTATAAACAATGTTCTATTTGCTTTTTTCTTTCCCTATCCCCCGACCCCCACCTCATCTCACTCTTCAGTATTCAGTCTTCTTGAAGTTTCAGCTCATACAGCTGGGTTGCACAGGCACTTTAAAATCTACCTGTAAGCCTGGGAAGGGGTAAGATAGTCCTAGAGGCCAGAACGCACTAATACGGCCTATCAGCCTCCGGCAGTTTTGGCTAAACAGGTAAGCATATCTCGAAGGAGCTGGCAGTAGGTCCAGTTGCTGGGTCACGTGTGGTGGGGGTTGGAGGGGAAGACGAGGGAGGTGAAAGGTGAATTGCAGCCCGTCTTGGGCAGCTGTGCCCCTGCTGGGACGACACGCCTTCGGGATCGGCATGTTTACTAATGTTCCAAGGGGCACTCATCACATTCCTCCAACGGGACACAGAGCTCCAACTGGCCGCCCTTTTCCTGCCACGCACACGTAAATCATGACGCCTTCCTTAGAACCCTGTGGCGACCATGGTGTGTGTAAGCCACACACACCGTGATCTGGCGAAAATCTAACGCAGCCTCCTTCTTGGGTGCAAGAGTCACACCAGGACGCGTCGGCTAGCCTGAGTGCTTGACCTCCGAGGTGACCGGAGTGATACACACGGAGCTGTCGGGCACGGCTGCCTCTGTTCGCAGAGTGTGTGAGAGAGGGGGCGGAACTGACTCTGTACATACTTCTGTATTACCTGATTTCTTTCTTAACTAAGCATACATCTGACTCACCACGAGGAGAACTGAATCCTCTAAGCAACAGCGATTTCAGCTGCACGGCATTCCCGTCTCATCCGAGGATGATGAGTGCTATTTTTAACAGTCATTCCCTGCAACGCGAGCCCTGCTCCCAGGGGGACTCGGCTGGTTTTGGTATCCTGAGCTCCTGCGGGTGCCTGGTAATCTGTTAGTGTTTCGGGGACAGAGACTGGTCTTCTATTTCACAAAACGAATCCCCTGCAGCCCTCTGCGTACCATTTGCAGATCATCAATCCTGGTATTAACTCCAGAAGCCATTTCCTTCCTCTCCTGGGGCGTCTCAGGGCAGGGGTAGAGGGAGGCCCGGAACCTGGAACGTACAGACACAGCCTGGAGACACAGACACTTCTCAACTTACGCAGTTTAAATTATCTCAGAAAGTAATCCTAATTCACTAGAAGGGCCAAAGCAGGGCTGGTTCAAACCAATGCATGAGCAATAGCCGCGGTTTCTGGGCAGTGGCCTACGAACGGAATAATACCGTTGGAACCATCCTGGCGTTCTCTGTAGCTACCCAATTCCCTTTGATGAAAAAAGCAAAAACCAGTAACATAAATTATTTCTTTTTAATGGCACGGAAGAAGGAGCCCCAGAGCGGAATTTCAGAAAGGCTTAAGGACACACGCGGTGCCTGCGACACACCACAGGGCAGTTAGGCCCCTCGTGCCAGATCAACGGCGCCTCTGCAGATCAAGCGCCCAAGTCACTTCCTTTCAAGACAAGGAACTGTGGCTGTGACGGCACTTTAAAAACAAAGACACTGAAATAGAGGACAGGCCGACAGTGACCAGAGGGGAGAGGGGAGGGAATTTCAGAGGACAACGGGAAGGGTTTACAGGAACAAATATAAAGGACACATGGACAAAAACTAGGGGGGGTGGGAAATGGGAGGGAGGTAGGGAGGGATGGGTGGGTGGGCTGGAATGGGAGTAAAGGAGAGAAAACTACTTGAACAATGATTAAAATAAAATTTAAAAAAAAAAAAAAAAACAAGCTCGGGCCATTCCGAATTGTGTAAAATAGCCTTGACATCATTACTAGGTACGTTCACCAGGTCAAGGCAAACTAGCAGGGTCTGTGTGTCCCTGTTCGACATTCCAAGGCTAAAAGGAGCTGGGCGGCCCAGCTGCACTCTCGGCGGGGGCCCATTTCTCTTACCCTTCGCAGATTTTCTTGACCCTGTTTTTCAGCTGATCGCCTTGGAAGAAAATGATGAACACCGACTTGTGCACGTAGTCGCCCTAGGCCCCGAACCAAAACCCGAGGTCAGCCTTCCACTCCGGAAGAAAGCATCTTGAGTACCCCCTGCCTCGGTGGTGCAGGACCGGCCGTGCCCCCGTAAGTACGTAAGTACGTGCAGTCCTGCACCCAGCTCCTCAGCTCCCCTACGATCGCATTTGCCTGTCATCGCTAAGTCAGGAAACACTTTCTGTGTTTCTTTTTGATCTCAACCAGGAGCTTGACACAGACCCTAGGATGATTCCCCTCTTAGTACAAGGTAAGCCCTACTTGGCAATCCCACTTTAAATCTTATATTGCCTGAATGCCGTCAGTACAGAGGAAAGAGAAGAGCCAGTCCCGTCTCTGTCCCCCGTGCTTCGAAATGCCCAGTTTGGAGCCAGATAACTTTTGCTCCCAGATAAGTAACAGCAAACACATAAGGCCAAAGGTTAAAATAACTGGAAAAACATATTTGCAATCAAAACAATACACAGGCATAGCTTTAAAATGTGTTTGTCATGGCAGCTAAGGGGAACAGAGCAGCCCCTCTAAGCAGGGGCAAACACGAGGGCTCCACTGTGGGAGGTCGGAGGCAGGCGGAGCCATGCTGGGCTACAGCTCTGAGCCCCCTTTGCAAGACCTACTACGCCACGAGACACAGTTCCCTTGTCTTACAGTCACGGGGTCCTCCAGGGGGTTCTCGATCTCGGCCTGTCGCAGGAACACATTCCCCCGGCACACCCGCCAAAGCATGCGCTCGAAAGTAGGGATGCGCTCCCGGTTAATCACGCCAGCCACGAAGCTGCGGGGAGAAGAGCCAGACTGGGCAGTCGGTTCTGTGCCCCGGGGGCGGAGGGCTTTGCAATGAAGAAGGAAAACGAGGGGAGGGACAAAGACAATCACGAGGCTATGCGCGGTTATGTTGGAAGGACCAGTAAAATTTTATTCCTGGGCCTGGAAGAGAGTTGCCAAAACACAACTCAGGAACTGAACCCAAATCGACTTGGAAACACCTCTCAGCAGGCTCAGGGGAGCGTGCATCTAGATGCAAGAGAAGGCCAGCCTCCTGCTCTCTTGAACAGCAAAAATGAGCACGGCCCCCCTGAGTGCATTCAGAGGGCTGAAGGGGTACGTACCCGAGCCTTAAGGGCGTGCCTCTTCCCAGCTCACTCGGCTCCAGGAGGGATGAGGACTCTTCCAACAGGTCTGGATCCGCCATCTGCTGATGATGCAATTCAGCCTGAATTCACAAATCAATTAATATCTAATGAAAATAGTTAGTGGCATGCAGGGAACGAGGAACCAGGAGATGAGTTCAGAAAATAAAGATGAAAAACAAACCACCGAAAGAGAGGACATACCCACAAAAGGAACACGAGAATACGGAAAGGAAACAAAGGAAAGAAACAAGAGGTATAGAAAGCATAACTGACCCAGTAATGCAACTGGGGAGGTGGCTTAAGAAACAAAAAAATTGAAAAGAAAACAACATGAGATGACAGTGACTTGTATAAATCTCACTTGGTGGAAGCCATTTTTTCCCCTATGTTTTCCTAAATGAGCCGTGAGGGTACCAGGAAATACCTCTTCGTATGGACAGAAGCTGGAGTGTTTCTTCCTTTTGAGCAAAAACAAGGCGGCTCGGCAGAAGCTCTCAACACCACATTTCCAGGCAGCTACAGACTAGACTTTCCCCTGCGCCAGAGTGTGAAAGACGCAGCCTCCCTTTCCAGGGCAGAGAGCAGAGCATCGTCAGTGTGTGATGGGAAGGAGGGCAGGAGAGAGATCTCCAGGCGGCTAGATTTCCTGTGCTCTTAGAAACGTAAATACAAGAGCTTGCAGCATGGCCACTGTCTCACACGCTCCCAGCTGTGGGATGTAAAGAGCATTTCTTTCTCCAAAAGGATAAGAAGCATGACAGCGGGACAGGCTTGGGCCTCCGCTGCAACCATAATGGGGAGAAAAAGTGAAAATATGTCTGAATATTTTCCTTCTGGGCAGGAACCTAGGAATATTAAAAAGTCCGTGTAAGCTTTACAGTTGAAGGATTCTTGAGAACATAGCTTAATCCAACCATCTGAATTCAGTGAAGCAAAGAGAGTAACAGAGAGCAAGCCAACAGAGAGTGGGCGGGTAGTTTAATTGTTTAGATTTAAAATGATTTCCACCATGACAGTTTATACAATGACATGAAGGAGCAGAGGGACCTTCGCAGATGGGCTAGGTCTGTATTTCCTAACCTCCCTCTGGAACACACCCTACCACTTTCCACTCCCACGAGGAAGGAGAGGCTGCCCTAAAAAATAAAGGCTAGTCAACGCCTCCACTGCCCGATCTCCCCGGCTTCCATATCCATGCACTTCTTGTCCGACTGAGCGCTAAAAGGAAGTCAGAACAAACTTCTTTGTCAAGAGCAAAATTAATTTTAAAAAATCAGGAAAATTTTTCTCCATCGTTTTCATTCTGAATTTAGGATTCTACTTCTGTCAACTCATGAACCAAAACCACCTCATGGGAGCCTCAAATGCAAGTCTCAAAGCCTGAAAAAGTGAAAGCCATCGTTTTAGGAAGTAAATTCTAAATGCAGGATCAACTTTGATCCAAAAAGGAAAAAAGGGAAGGGCCACACAGCTCGTCAGAGAGCGGAAGGGCAGAGAAATGCTGTCACGCAGTCTGGAAAAGCTTGAGACAGACAACCCAGGCAGGGGTTACCGCCTGCTGCCACGTGGAAGTCCAGGGGCCCTTCTGGTTTCTACTCAAAGTCCAATCAGATGACGACAAGCCACATGCAGTTTATTCTGAGGATCCAGATGATCACCACATTCCCACCTGCTCTGGGGATTCCCTGGGCACAAACCAGTGAAAGGAACTGCCCCTCGAAGGACTTCCGCCTGCTCCCCCACACGGCCCACGGGACCTGGGCAAAGTCAACCCTGGAGATCAGGCCCAGAGCAGACTCGTGCTCCAAAGGGGACAAACGATGCTATCTGCGACTCCTTTGGTTAGAAACTTGCAATAATATCCTACTTCATCATTTCACGACTTCATACCTAAGAGTCCTACGTCTTAGACAGGAAAGTTAAAATTTTTTAAATAAAATAATCGTGCCTGCCCTGGCCAACGTGGCTCAGTTGGTTGAAGCGTCATCCCATAACCGAAAGGTTGTGGGTTAGAGTCCTGGTCTGGGGCCGTGCCCAGGTTGTGGGTTCGATCCCCAGTCTGGGCGTGAACAGGAGGCAACCAACTGATGTTTCTCTCTCCCTATCTCTGTCCTTTAAAGCAATGAAAAAATGTCCTCAGATGAGGATTAGAAAAAAAATTAAACTAATTGTGCCTCATGAGAAAATAGGATGACCAGAATCAGTAACTGAAGGCTTTAAAGCGATTTCTAAAACCATGTCTTCGAGTCTCTAGTCCTAATCCGGGTTCTCTGGTAACACTAATGGCACTGCCAGCGTTCCTCTGAGTCACTTGCTCTGCCCCCTGGTTTAGTCCCCTGCCCAGTCAGGATACTGGAACCAGGCCTTGAAAAGGGAAGTAGCACAGCTTCGGCCGTCCTAGCTCCACTCTTAAGTATAAGCAGCACATGCAGTTCAAGCTACGTTAGCTGCCAAGAGCAAACTCTTTCATTCCCATCTAACATTAAAGAAATTAACGCTCTGTCGCCTAAGGTATTCGCCCACGCCCCAAAGGAGATGGCAAATGGAAAAGAAAAGTAAGGAAAGCGGATGAATGGAAAACTCAGAAGGAAAGGAAGGAGGGATCTGCATGCCATTAACCATTACTTTTCCAGTCTTCTGTACGTTCTCATATGCTATGGTGCTTATGGTAAAAGATGCAGAGAAATCTCTCCGGCTCTTACAGGTCTTCATAAGCAAGAAGACTGAGAAAAGGATAATCATTAACAAGTCATTTTAAATGCTATGGATAAGAAATGGCGAAGTCGGATTTGCAATCATCTTAAATCATGAGAATATTCAATGTGTTGACCTTTCCCCTTCTACACCCCTCACCGATCATAAATAACCCTTCTACCAAAAGATGGAAAGAATCATTCTCTGATTTAGTCATTTTCTGCTGACTCATTATTATACATTATTAATCATATTCACCAGAAAGAAAGCTTTGAAATTGGTAGTGTTTTAGGCCATTTGCAAATCTGATCTCAGGCATGGAAGAAAATCTCATGGAAAAACCTATGTTTTCAAGATTTGCGGGTCTCGAGGTCCCTTATCTTGTGTGTTATTTAAAGCGCGCCCTGGCACCTGCACACGCAGTTACTCTGCCAGGTCTGGTCTGTTGTGGCAGCGACCTCCGAGGCTGCTGTTTAGTGACAGCAGGGCAATGGCTATTGGAAGGGACCTGGCTGAGGCTGCAAGCCAGTGGCAAGAGCAGGCAAGGCAGTTGGAGAGGAGACGCAAAGTGGTTCTTGCCAGACTTCCTGCGTAGCGCCGACGATGCTGGGAACGAGAGGGGCTGATGACGGAAGTGGCCGAAGAACCTCTCACAGCCAAGACCTTGTGTTCCAGAGCACTTCCAGAAATGTGTGTGCGTGTGCACACGCATTTGAATGTTTTGCTTAAATAGGAGGGAAAAACAACTCGCCGTGGATTGGGCGTGCAGGTCGCGAGGGTCGCGAAGACTCAGAGCTGGGTTCTCAGCACGGGCTTTTCACGCAGGGGTGTGTCGGTCACAAAGAAGTGCCTGACCCCTAACTTCGGATTTTAAAATCTTGTATTGTCTTTCCAAGTGGTTCCTCTTATTTTATTTTTTTACTAATTTTTTTAAATTATAACATAAAGTTTAAATAACTATTTATCTTAAGGGATTCCATCTGTCGATCTTTACTCAGAATTTCTTGTGGAATGAACTAGACTAGGAAGCCTATTTCATCCCGTAAACTCGGGAGGTGATGAAAGACCTTTTCATACTTTGCAGAACATCTCAGCAGTAAACAAAGACTATATCAAAGGGAAAAAAGGGGGGGGGAGAATTAAGCCTCAAATGATGCTAAAAATAGCCAGGCTTTGATCTTGAGGCCAGGTTCACACGGCATCCGGGGCCGCAGCTGGAACACATTTAGACAGGCTGCCATCTGTGAGCACCTGGAGTCTCGATGTTTCCTGATATGACTAAGTGATAACATTCCTTGGGCACAGGGACCATGCCTCGCTCATCTTATGCCTCACAAAGAGTAGGTGTTCAGCAAATCCTCGGTGAATTAATGAGGATACAATGTAGGCAGTGAGCACACTGAAACTCCAGACTACTTGTTCATTAAAACCTTGTGGCACAGTGGCCATGCCTGTTGCAAAAGACCTGAAAGACTTATAAAGAGTTAATCACACTGTCCCACACCCTCCAATGCGAGGTAACTGGGGACTGCGGAAAGGAGTTACCATCAGTCTCAAAATTCTCAACTCAGGGAGCAGGCTGAATATTTACACCAAACTTCTCTGAACAAATATTGCCAGATTCTGATTCTTGGAAGGACCAGGCAGTTCAATTCATAAGACCTTTCCCCCAATTCCCTTGCCCTAGCAGATCTTTTTAATTAGCGTAGCTTAGCTCTAAGTTAAATCCCCAGTTATTGAGGAATGTATCACATTTTCGGATTTCTCTGGCACCCCGGTTCTCAAACTAGCCTGCCCTGGGATCGGCTGGTGCGCGCAGACTGCTGAGCCCCGCCCTCAGAGTCCCTGACAGAAGTCTGGGGCGGGGGTGAGAATCTGCATTCTGATGCTGCTGGCTGGAGAAACACTGCTCTCGTCTAAGAACTACAGGGACTTGTCCTTTCCTCCAAGGACAGACACTAAAAGTAGAACTGAGAACACAGCAGCTGCTCACTAAAATGGCCCCTCTATTTTTGAAACATTTTGCCACACGCATACATTTTTTGAGCAAAGGAAATAAAGAACTTTATGGGAAGGCGCACTGAATGGTGACTAGAACCATTTCTGAAGTGTCTGATGGTGCTAATCAGGTGGCAAAGTCACCTGTAAAAAAGAGAATTACCCATATTTTGAGCCATCAGAAAAAGCACATCTAGGCTGAAAGCTAAGACTCCTTCCCAAGTTTAATTAGAAGAAGGAAGCCTGTCATCTGTCCACTTAGTTACCTGCATTTTTAACCCAGGGACTTATTAACATTCCCCCTGTATGGCAATGCAGTTGAGTTTATGTGAAAATCCAGGAATTCTAAACAAGCATCCTACCAATATTTCCATACAGTATTAAAAAACCACAAATTAAAGTGTTATGTGTGCTGTCTAAAGTAGTTAAAAGTGTGCTCAAAGACTGGTGGGCAAACATAGAGAATAAAATTGAAATTTGATGACAAAAGGTTTGGAGATTAAACTTTTGTTATCATATCACATATAATCAAATGTTTCTTGTTGCTTCAATTTTAACCTTCAACATTTACTTACCTTAAAATATAATGTAAAAATTTCAACTAACTATGTTTACACAACTACTTTAGGATTCCTTCCCCCATCTGGAGATGAAAAATTACAAAAAAATGAAAAAATATACAAAATTATGTCTGGCTGTGTACTGCATGAACAATGGAACATAATCTGATATTCCTTCAACTGAAATGGGGCGTGAAAATGGCACTGCTTTCAAACTAGCAAATTAAAATAATTATTGGAATAAAAATATGGCCCACTTATGCAGGTGTAGTGTCAGCTGCTCAAACCCTGAAATAAACAATAGTCTGACCTCATCAAAAAACTGCTGAGTTTTGCGAAGAATAAATTTTAATTCAGTCAGTTCCAGGAAGTTTCTCTTCAGAGCTTCCTGGTTTGTGTTGATTTCTTTCAGTTCATTTTCAATCTTCTCAAAATTAGCCTGCAAAACACGAAAGGAAATCAGACTAGTAACTCACACTAAGCTCAGTGCTTTTGCTCTGGAAGATACGAATTCATCTGTCCAACAAAGGCTCAGCCACCCTGATCGCTATCTCACATCTACCCTGCAAATATGTTTTTCCCCAGGGCAATTTTCATCATGAAAAACTTCGTTTAAAACCATCTTTGGTTATATATTCTATCACACATTTGGTTGCATGTCTCAGGGGACTTCAGATGGATAAAATAAATATTGAAACCTATTGACTATTCGTTTATTTAACCTATGAGATTAATAAATTTCTAGATAAACTGGTATAAATTCAATAAGGTTTCAATAAGCCAATAAACATTTACGTAGTGGCATGTGATACCGTTCAACAGACTGTTCCATGTTATAAGAAAGAGACTTCATTTTAATCCCATCCACAAGAAATTTGCAATTGATAGGCAATGCTGACAAGGACAGTGAGAATTACTCTACTCGCCATCTACTCAGCAATTTCTGCATTTCAGTAGGAACAAAGTTATCTGGCTTCTCCAGAACTGTTTACCTCTAAGTCGATCATGTCCCGGGGGAAGGGCACCTCTGGATTTTCGCCAGTGTCCATAATTGGAATATTAGCTTTTCTTATCTCTTTCTCGACAAATCCTAAAATGACAGAATCAAAACATTCATGTATAGCACATGCCTGGAATTGCTAGTATTTGAGGAAATAATAATAAGATGCCAAACATGGCTAAAAAAGAACTTCATCCTAAGAAAGATACTTTTTACATAAAAGAAGCAGAACATGTAATTCCTTTTTTTCTCTACATTCCTCTTTCTCCTACCCCACATCCTCTAACACACAGCTACTCGGAAGAGGGTTATCATCCCACCACTGCCTTCTTTCCTCTTCTGGTCTTCAGACTGGCCCACACCTGCTTCAGCTCTGCACCCTGTGTGACTGCTACCCCAGAGTATGATGGTTCTGGCCACAGGTACTGCAGGCAAAGCAGAACCACAGAAGAGCCAATCCAATAGCATGTTTGAAAACTGACACACTAGTAGACAACTCTAGGTGAAAGGGTTGCATTACATTTGAAAAAGAGTTGTCTGTCTGTTGAAACAAAACAAACAAAAAGCAAGAGGCAGAATAAGACCCCAAAACATGAGAAAAGTGTTGGCAACTACTGACATTTTTTTTTAAGATGGGGAGCAAATTTACCTATTAGCTAAGGGAGAGCTGGCAGAGTATAACAGCAAGATCTTGGGTTTAGAACCAGATGAGACAGCCCGGATTCAAATACTCATTCCATCATGACCACTGACATTACTGGTCCAAGTCACTTAACCTCTCGTATTTTTGGTGTCCTCATTTATTACATGAAGTTAACACCCGCCTTGAAGGAATGTTGTGGAAATGAATGAAATAAGGTACATGAACATCCTAACTCTCAATTGGACCTTAATAACCATTTCTTCCCTTATACATAAATAGCTCAGATTAAAAAGCAGCTAGGCTGACATCTAAAATTGATGGTAGTCTGGGTTCCATTTCTCAGAATTCTATAATGCAATTCTACTCTAAAACCCTTCCCACAACAAATCAAAACAAAACAAAACAAAAGAACAGTATTTTCAGCTTCCAGCCTTGTTACCTCAAACAAGGTTTCCATTAAGTACTACCTACCCCAAACACCACAAACTCTACTGCATGCTAGAAATTCATCTTTACATCAAGACTAAAAGATTTTTCCTCCTTTCTTTTTCTCCTATACTATTTCCTTTCTTGATCAAGACAAATGACTCATTATAGAGTCAAAGTGCACATACGAAGCTTTCGATCCATTTCTTCACATCTTCTAACTTCATTCACGAATTTGCGCTGGAAGACATTCACATCTGGATTTAACTGCAAAATAAGAACACAATACCAAATATTCAAACGTTGCATCTATTTCCTCTGTTTCACAAGCAACACATCCTGCAAAGTGAGAGCCAACTCTTGTGTCAACGTATGATGCAACACACTGATCCACCTTGGAGCCAGCCGCACCAACTAAAGACAAAAACCCCTCCCTCGCTGCTGGTACATATTGGAATGGAGGCAAATCAGACACAGCACAGAATGCTCTTCCCAGGCCCAAAGTCTCGGGGAGTCCCCTCCTCAACACACCACCAAAGCTCTGGGCCACTAATATAATAGAAACTGCCAGGTTTCCCGTCTCTCCTTCTTCCCAATCAGAAAGAAACAGAAGGCATGCTTCTCTTGTTCTTCTGTTCCAGGGTTTTCACCTTCTAAGTGACAAGCTGGTTCACTCATTCACACCTCACAAGTAATGTTCACTTCTAAAAAAATTATTATTTTAATCTTCACCCAAAGATATGTTTATTGATTTTAGAGAGGAAGTGGGGTGGGGGAGAGAGAAAGTGAAACATAAACATCAATGTGAGAGAGAAACATCAACTGGTTGCCTCCCGTATGCGCCCTGACCAGGGACCGAACGTGCAACCCGGGCATGTGCCCTGACCGGGAATCGAACCGAGTGACTTATTACTTTGCGGAACAACGCCCAACAAACTGAACCACATCGTCAGGTCAGAAAGAACCATTTCTGTTAACTCTTGTCCTTAACATTCATTAGACCGATGCTTCCATCACAAAATTACAGGTCATGTGTGTTTAAGGATTTATTTGCGAATGATTGTAATAATTCCCTATAAAAGAGCTTAATGACAGTAAGAAGAAATTAAAACTTAATAACATATATATGAAGCAACTTAAATAATTTATGAAATGATAATGAAAATGCTTAAGACCAAACTTTGTAGGATGCAGCTAAAGTGGTGGGCAAAATTATAGCCTTACTTTCATATAACAGAAAAGACCAAAAATTAATGTACTAAATGTTCAAATTCAAGATGTTAGAAAAAATAACAGGAAGTAGAAAACAACAAAAAAGCAGAAATGAGGGAAAGTCCCAGAACAAAACAAAGCCCGAGAGAAGATGCCCCAGACCAAAAGCTGGTTATTTTTTCTTAATATTTTATTTTATTATTATTTTTTCTTAACAGCTGGTTATTTGAAAAGACAAAATGTTTATAAGACTGAAAGAAGGCAGAAATAACTATAAGAATTTAAAAAGGCAACTACACACAGAAAATATTTAAAAAATATAATAATAAAATCAGCTTTATGCCAATAATGTCTCAGGAAATTTACATCATAAATAAACTATTTTCTAGAAAAATATAACTACTAAAACTAACTTTTAAAAAAAAGACAGAATTAACCTATAATCTGAAAACACCAGGCCTACAAGGTTTAAAAATAGGTTCTACTAATCATTCAAAGACCAGAGAAGCCCAAACTTTAGAAAAATGAATCCAAAGAGGAGAAAAATGAAGGAACATTCCTCAACTAATACCTGAGATTGGCCCAAATTAAGATAAGAATTGTTTGAGAAAGGGTCTTTATAGGCCGATATCACTTGTAAATAATTTTAAAATACTAGTAAAACATTAGAAAACTGAAACCTAAATTCTTTTTTGAAATACACCTCATGACTAGTTAAGTTTATCCCGGGCTTGATGTTATGTTTAAAAAAAAAAAAACTATACAAATGATGATGAGAACATGAAAAAACGTTCCCCATCATCAGCCGTAAGGGAGAGGCAACTCAGAACCACAGCGAGACACCGTTTCTTACCCGCTGGGGCGGCTGTGATTTTTCTTTTCTTTTCTTTTTCAGGACTATAATATTCTTTTTTTATTCTTAAAAGTGATATTACATTTTATTTTATTTTATTTTATTATTTTATTGATTATGCTATTACAGTTGTCCCATTTCCCCCCTTTCATTCCCCTCTACCCTGCATACCCCCTCCCACCCACATTCCCCCCCTTTAGTTCATGTCCATGTGTCATAAGTTCTTTAGCTTCTACATTTCCCACACTATTCTTGCCCTCCCCCTGTCTATTTTCTGCCTACCATCTATGCTACTTATTCTCTGCACCTTTTCCCCCTCCCTCCTCCTCCCACTCCCCTGTTGCCTGGTACATCATCAGCAAGCCCTTATTCTATGAAATGTTAAAGGGACTTATCTAAGAAAAAGAAGATAAAAAAATACGTATAGAAAAATGACAGTAAACTCACAATTATTAACAACCATACCTATAGCAAAACCAAAAACAAACTAAGCAGACAACTAGCACAGGAGCAGAACCACAGAAATGGAGATCACATGTAATTTTTCCTTAATGGAAAATAACAAGTGCTAGTGAGGACGTGGAGAGACTGGAGCCCTCGGGCACTGCTGGCGAGAATGCAGAACGGCACCGCTGCTGTGGGTCCAAAGCCGTCTGGGCGATCCTCAAACAGTTAAACACAGGATCACCACATGATCCAGCAATTCCACTCCTAGGTGTACTCATATATCTCAGAGAAGTGGACACAGGTACTCAGACAACTACTTGCACAGAAATATTCACAGCAGCATTACCCACAGCAGCCAAAAAAGATGGAAACACCCCAAGTATGTTCATCAACTGCCACATGAATCAATAAGAGGAGGTACACACACCGACGGTACTGAGAGATGAAAGGGAAGGACACTGACACACACTATAACACCAATGAGCCCTGAAAACAATATGCTCAGTGAAAGAAGCCGGTCACAAGACTACATACTGTACGGTTCCATTTATATACAGGGTGGGGCTAACTGGGTTTACAGCTATTTGTATAGCAAATAATACAATAATAAATAATAACAAAAGAATAAACTCTGTTTCTTGTACTCACGACTGTAAGCCTCCTTTTGCCCCATCCAGTATAATGTCCAGAATGAGGAAATCCACAGAGAAAGGTAGATTAAGTGGTTGCCAAGGGCTGGGGGGAAGAGGGGTGACTGCTAATGGGCACAGGGTTTCTTTTGGGGGTGAGGACATGTCCTGCAACTGGATAGTGATGATATTTGCACGACCGTGTAATACACTAAAAACCACTGAATTGCACACTGCAGGAGGGTGACATTTTTGGTATATCTCAATTAAAAAGAGCGGGGGGGGGGCAGTGGAATTAAATAATCCCGGGTGCTAATCTCTGTGTCCTTGTGGTGGTTGTTTCCACCTACGCCACAGGTCCCTAATCTGTACAAGGAGAATGGCAGGTTCCACTGGTTAAAAGCAGGCTCTGCAGGGCTGTTATGAAAAAGGCCTGCATAATGATGCAAAATGCTCAACATGACACCTACTGAAAAAAATGTTCATTGTCACTATGCTCGCATCGGGCAGTAAGGGACTGATGAGTAGGACAGAGCACGTCAAAGACAGGAATAGAGGAGGGAACACAAAAGATTTGGGACGAGTTGAGTGAGGAAACGTGTCTTCTCAATCGTCCCTCTGCACCCAGAGTAGTATCTTTTGCAGAGAAGACAGGAGATACCAACTACTTCTTAAATCGAAACCAACCATTTTAATATGTTGCATATTTTCATATTTAAAAAAAGGTGCAAAGAGACAGAAAGTACAAATACATGTTACAACATGATGAACCTTGAAAACATTATGCTGGTGAAAGCAGCAGTCACAGAAGACACTTTGCATGATTCCATTCACATGAAATGTCCAGAACAGGCAAATCCACGGAAACGGGAAGTACAGTAGTGGCTGCCAGGGTCGTGGGGAGGGATTGTTAATGAGTACAGGGTTTCTCGAAATGATGAAAATGTTCTAACACTGATTGTGGTGACGCATGAATATACTAAAACTCTGTGAATATACTAAAAATCATTGAATTGCACACTTTAAAGGGACGAATTATATGGTATGTGAATGGTATCTCAGTAGCGCTATTAAAAATAGTAGAAAAACAATCTGGATATGTAACCAACCAGATTACTAGATTAAGGAGAAAAAACATGATAACCTCAATAGATGAAAAGGCATTCAATGAAAGTCTACAATCATTTGTAACAATAACTTCAGAAAATCATAAATGGAAAGGAATCTGCATAATCTAATAGATAGAATTTTCAAAAAAATGTAAAAGTATAAATATCTTAGTTAAATTGTAAAATATCAAATAAAAAATCCCCTTTAAAGTCAGGAACAAGACAAGAGTGCCATGTGACAGGTACAGGACCTAACATTTTGCCCTATTTCTTCAGTAACAAAAATCCCAGTTTTATTCAGTGTAGCAACCGCTCAAGTGAAAAACCATATTTCCCAGAATCCCTTGCAGCTAGTATATACCATAATCTTGGTGCCAATAATAAATCAAGAAAGAGGATTTCTGGGAAAGTCTTTTTTCTCCCGATACAGGTACCTCCCCTTCCTCCTTGCACTTCCTTCGGTGAACCACCTGGAGCTGTGGTGGTTATCTAAAGTACAAAAGCCAAATGTCCAAGGATGGTCAGACAGACAGAGAGACAGAACTGATCTTAGGACACTGAGGACTGTGGGGCTGGGCACCATGTTACAAGAAATAGTACACCCCTGCCGTTTGGGTTTTCGGTTACACACAGCTAAACACAATCCTGACCGGCATGAGCGCACTGTTCTTCAGCTTGTTACCGAAGGTCGCAATGTGCACGGTGAAATGAGGGGAAAGAAAGAAAAGGGTACGGATTTGAAAGGAAGAAACAGCTTGCTCTCTACAGTGCAGTGAAAGAGATTATATCAAATATGGCAAAATGTTAACAACTGGTGAATCTCCGTAACAGTAGTCAGGTTGGAAAATTTTCAAAATAAAATGTTTAGGAAAAAAATACCAATGTGCAAAAAAACCCCGAAACCTTATGTATGACAAAATATACTATAAACCAAGGGGAAAGACAAGTGACAGCCTAGCACTTATCAGTAAAGGAGAGAAAAAGGTTCACTTCCACAAGGTATGAAGAACTTTTACAAATCCTGTAAGTTAACAAGCAAAAGACAAGCAAACTCCACAGCAAACAGGCAGAGGATATGGACAGACACTCACGGAAAACGAAACCCATTATGTCCAATACACAGATAAAAAGATATCAAATGTACTAATCTAGAAAACGCAAAATAAAACAGCAAGATACCACTTACCACCCACTGGGTGGGTAAATTTCTTTAAGTCTGAGCACAGAAGTGCTGACACAATTGTGGGGTGCCGCCACGGGGGCGTGGAGGGACGCACGCGCCGAGAAGCGCGCCTCGCCAACACCTAACAGCCAGAGACGCACAGCACGCGCAGCAGCGCCCACCCCAGTCATATCCCTGGAGTGGCGGCAGGTCGCTGTGCTCCACGCCATTTTCACAGTCACACTAACACCCCATCTGCCCTTTTCATTCTCATTGTCTCGTGAGTATCCGGCGAAGAATTCCAGAGTCGCATGATGTTTCCACAGCAGACTGACTGCAGAAGCCAATGAGACTCCAGTTTTCTTCGGTTAATTCAGACACTAAGAGACTTTCAAAAATGTAAAAGTAATACCACTCTTCTCACTGTTTTTTTAAATGTAGCTATTTTTTTAGAAATGTTATGATAACATAGACTGAGTTTTTATTATAATTTTAAATGATTTAATAAATATTTTAAACATTTCTCAGTTTTAATTTCTAATTCAGTAACTATGAATAGCTACAACTCACATAAAAGCCCTTTAGGGATCTCTCTCTCTCTTTTTTTTAATTAAAAGATTTTATTTATTTATTTTTAGAGAGAGGGGAAAGGAGGGAGAAAGAGAGGGAGAGAAACATCAATGTGTGGTTGCCTCTCATATACCCCTCACTGTGGGACCTGGCCCACAACCCAGGCATGTGCCTTGACTGGGAATCAAACCAGCAACCCTTTGGTTCACAGGCCAGCACTCAATCCACTGAGCCACGCCAGCCAGGGCTCTTTATTTTTTTTTTATGAGTTTAAAGAAATCTTTAGACCAAAATGTTTGAGAACCACTATCCTGAAGGAACTATCGCAGATAGTTTCACCAGGAGACAGAGACAAGAATTTTCATTGCAACATTGTAATAGCAAAGTAACTGCAATCAGTCTAAATGTTCATCAGAAGAGAATAATGATAAATTGTATATTCTTACAATAACTATATAACAATTTAAATAAAAGAATTAGCTGCAAATACCAACATGGTCAAACCTCACAAATGTTAAGTTTAAAAAGCATCAGCTGAAGGATACATACAAAATTATACTATATATTATTTAGTGATACATACATACATAGCAAAAGTAAAAAATACAACCATATGGGAATGATGAAAGCAAAAATTACTGTAGAAAGTTACCTCTGGGGAGGAGGAGGGAGGAATGAATGGCAGGGGCCTTCAATTATATGTGGAATGTTTATCTCTTAAGTAGATGGTACAAATATAGGTATTCATTACATTATTCCCTGTAATTTTTTGTATACCTGAAATACATCATATACATCATAAGTAAAAAGAATGCTGAACGGACAAAAAGGGTGTTAGAAGGGGAGACACTATAGGATCAGATGAAGGATTGCAAATTAAGGATGTCTTAGATTTGATTCAGGTTTCGAGTCTAGAAAACTAGAAGAATATCAGTGCATGATATTCTCAACTTCAGGAAGTCAGGAGGAAGAAACAGTTGGTGAACAGGTAAGGTGTTGGGATTTAGATGTTCTAGCTTGAAAAGCAGGGATGACCACAATCCTAGAGAGCGTAAATTCAGAGAAGGTGTGTGGGAGGTCAGGGCCAGAAATACAGATCTGGGACTCACTGAATAAAGATGGAAAATTTGAGAATAGATGAGATCACCTGCCCCCCCCCCCGCAAAAAAAACAACAACGATAAATGAAGATGTGGGTGTGGAGGAGAGAGCTTAGAGAACACGGACTCCAAGGGCAGGGGTGGAGGAGAAGAAAGAGGGACTGGCGGAAGAAACCGAGAAGGTCTCAGAAAGGTAAGAGAAGGGATCGGGTCAAGTAGAACACTCCGAAAGAGATGATATAAAAAGGTTCAAGGAGAAAGAGGAACGGGACTATGTCACTGGATTCTATTTGTGCAGTTTCAGCGCAGACTGAGAACTTCCTGAAAGCCTGCCAGCTCCAGGAAGCCAGTATCGATGAATCTCACACTTTTCTGACCCCTCCTCTTTCTTTTTCTCTTTTTTCTAAATGTGATTGCTGTTCAAGTACAGTTGTCTGTCTTCCCCCCACAACACTCCCCCCGCCCCAGCCAGCCCCACCTCCCCCCTGATTCCACCCCGTCTTGGTTTTGCCCATGTGTCCTTTATAGTTGTTCCCGAAAACCCTTCCCCCTTGACCACTCCTCTTTCACCCGTCCATTCATTCCAGCAAATACCGATGGAGTGTCTTCTATGTGGGCACTAAGGATAAGATATTGAATGTCTCTGTCTTCGTGACACTTAGATCATAGGGGAGGGAGACTTTAATCAACTACTCACTTGGATGAACATAGAATCACAGCTATAACAAATGCTGTCAATGGGAGGTACATGAGCTTTGCGATGGTCTAATGGGGAACTGTTTCCTCCCCCTCCTTTCAGCAGCATCTATCAGACTGTAAGCCCCACAGGGAGTACTTTCTTATAGTCTCAGACTGTCCATTTCCTTTTGATGTCTTCTCCAAGTTCCCAGAATAACGCTTCAGAATAACGGGTATTCAGTACATGTTTACTTCTGTACTATACGTCTGTAACTGGGTGTTTCAGATCTTGTAATAAATACGTCATGGTGCATGGAAGAGCTATGAAGAAATCTCAGTACCCTGCTAGGGGTGTTAAGGACCCCAAAAATAAAGTCCAAGCCTTGAACAGGTTAGTTTGGTGTCCTCCACCTGCATCCCAAGCAATTACCTTGAGAATGCTTAGGATTATTCTCAAAGAGGGAAACAATAAAAACATAAAAGGATCGGCACATGACATTCTCAGCTCTAGAAAGACAACTAAAAAAACTGTACCAAAAACAAGGTGGGGGGCAGTGGAAATGGGAGGGAGGTGGGGAAGGGTGGGGCGCAGGTGGGCTGGGACGGGAGTAAAAGGCAGAAAACTGTACTTGAACAACAATTAAAATTTTTAAAAACTGTACCAATAGTAAGCTGTGCTATAATGTTATTTTTTGCAAATACAAAGAAAAACATTCATCATAAGGCGATTGGCCATAACAAGAAAAATACAGTTCAGAGGTAATCCAGGAGCAACCCACAACTACTTACATCACGAAACTGAACCTTTCCGAGTTCTCCTAGTTCACTGACGCAACAATAAGCCGCTTCTGACTGTAGAAAAAGCTGTGCCAGCGTCATCTCCTCACTCCGGAAAAGTTCCCCCATGGTGCCAGACAGTACATCAACTGAGGACCTGGATTTCTGTCCAACCTGAGGCAAAAAGAGAAAAAATTACATGACCTTGGAAAGTAATCAGAGGGCTAAGAGCAAACAACAGCCCAGGAAGTCTCTTCCGTTTTGCATGTCATGTATTCCCGCTCGTGCTGACAGGTCTTTAACCACTGTTTTGACATCCTGCTTAGAAAGATGGAAAGGAGAAATTGCTGAGGCTGTTACTGAATCCTCTTCCACAGAGGGCCTGATGAAAAGTCACTTCCTTTGCAGTCAAGATCAGGATCAAATGACAATATTTTGGGACATCTCAATACATAAGAATGTATCCAGATTAAAAACAGGAACTGAGCAGCTTTTTAATACCCCGGACAGCTTTTTAATACCCCGGACACAGTATTATGAAGCAGTGACATTCACACTGCTCTGCGTGGTCTTCCACTTGCGTCAGGAAACAGAATCACTTACTTTCTACCCTCCACTGTCCATTCCTAACAGCCCAAGTCCCAGCATTACCCTAAAGCTATGGCTACCTCGAAGAGTTTAACCTTCCAAATTCCCCAGAAAGCACCATTTTCTCTCTAAAGAATCTAAATACATAATCATTATCTTAGAAAAATAAATAAAAAGGAACCAGCCTGCATATTATGTTCAATTTCAAGTCAAGCATAACAGGAATACACTGGTAATGACAAAGCAGTTTTATCAAGCCACCGAGAATAAGCTTTCAACCTCTGAAGCTTTCCGTTTCTTATCCTCACCTTCAAGATTAATTACATTGTCCCATCTGTTCAAGATTGTCACACATGAGCCAATAAAGGTTTCATTTTAGGGCTGTCTGATGGCTGCCAGGTAAGAAAGACAATTTGCGCTATCAGTGGTCCTGAAACTGCAATTATTTATTCTCCATCAGCTATTGTGAGGCACAGGCTGTACCCTCTAAACTCGGCAAAATGTACAGTATTTTTAGTATCATGAACGCATCCATAATGATAGGTGAAGCTGGCATCAAAGGGAGAATTACTCTTCGGGAAGGCTGGGAGACATTTTGAGAAATTTGAATGACAAAAGCTTTGTGCATTTGATGTTCAAGGCAACAGAACAACACACGCAGATGTAAGCAAGGATTTCTCAAGAGATTATGTAGCTTGACTTCATGACTGTTTATACCTGAATCATCCAAATCAGCTATTACCAGTTCCCAACACACATCACCCTCAATGAGGGGATAGATTCCACAATCTCTAAACACATAAAATCGCGCCTGATCAGCATAGTTCAGAAGCTGCCAATAATGACAGCCCACAATGAGTTGCCTCCCTCCTGTTTTTTAACGATTACGAGTCTCCCTTGAACATCTCTCCGACTGGAGCCAAACAGAAAACCACAGGCCAAAGCGATTAGGGGAATGGGGGGTGGGGGGCTGTCACCAAACGAAATAAGAAAAAACAGTAATTCTGCACAAGATGAATCCAAAAAACGCGTCCTCGCGCACGACCTGTCACCCAATCCTCACCACCTAACCAGGTATTTAGATTCACCTGCTTCATTTCCTGTCTACCCGGTGAGCCCAGGCACACCTACCTCCTTAAGTAGGGACTAAAAGGGGAAAATCCTCAAGTTGGGACCTCCTTTAAGAAGACCCCCCCAAATTCTTCAGACATAGAATTTCAGTTCCTTCGCATACCCCTTAAATGCGGGAAGGGATCAGGGCCTCTAAAGGGGAGAGAACCTCCAATTCTTCTGTCCACAAGAGGGGTGTCCAAAGAGGGGTGTCCAAAGAGGGCTGAACCCACATTTCCTTTCGGAGACCTAAGATCCCTGCCAATTCCTTTGACAAGCGAGGGGGCTGCCAGGAGGATTTCCTGTGCCCCTCGGAGGCCGTTTCCTGCCGCGCTGTACCTACAGCCCCCGCTCACCTCCAGCCGCCAGCGGGGCCACTACCAAGGCAGTCGCGGCAGACCGAGACCGCAGTCTCTCCCCAGCTCTGGGCTGCAGCGCCTGGACGTGCGTGCGTCAGCAAGGCCGCGCCCCCGCGCCGCCGCCGGACTCCGCCCCCAAGATAACCTCATTGAAGTCGGCCAATAGGGTGCGGCCGCCGTCAGCTGCCGCAAGGTGTTTACGCCATCTTGTTCGTCCTGCGGAGGCTGCGGGCCTGGGGGGACGGATGGGTGGGGCCGGCAGTGCAGGTACTCGAGCGCTTGGGTGCCCGAGCCCTTCAGAATCTCTTTTCTCCAGCACTTATCCTCCGCGCGAGGCAGTCTGCCCTCTTTATTGTCATATTCAAAGAATCAGTGCACGACCGTGTCTCCTCGAGGGGAGTGGCCCGAAGGAAGGGGAGAAACATTTCTACGAAAAGATCCGAGAGGCGGAGGGAGCTGGAAAGCGCAGCCAGCACTCACACGCACTTTTCTCTTTAGACGACAGAACAGAGAAGGCGAGCCCTAGAGTGCGGAGCGCCTGGAACGGCACGAGAGCCTGCAGCAGAGCCCCGAACGGGCTCCTCGCTTACCTGCGGGAAACTCCCCTTTGAAAAGGTACTTGGTTTAGTCCCTCCGGCGGCTGGACAGGGTCTGTTTTTCCTCAAGTAACAGTGGGGGAAAAATCCCTAAGACCGTGATTTGTATCTTGTTCGGTTGATGCCTGCGGGCCCATTTGACCACATCAGAGGTTTCTATTCCTCAAAAGTTTTAAAAGAATAAAGAAGAAAAGTTTATTAAAAAAAAACTGCACAAGTGATGCCAACCCATTTTATAAAAACGACGTTCCCGAATATTGATCTTGATTCCTTTGTCTTGATCTTTTTAAAGGGGAGTAGGGATCCCCTGTCGTTAGTAATTACTCACACTGTATCAGGAGAAACTCGGAAAACCGGTTATTCCGTCGCCGTGGGTGGTGGAACCCTGTTGAGATTCAAAGTGTAACGAGGGAGACATTTGACATAAAAACGTGGTGCTGATAAGTTTGTCCGCCTGACAGTGAAGTCATCGATCCTGCTTTACCAGCCCCCACGAAGTAGAGACGGGCAGAAAGACACGTTTTAGTTGATTTCTCTAGTTCACACAGAGAGTGAAAACAGAATCGAACTGCGTTACGATTTAGTTGAGAAGTAGCACCTTGGAGAGCCCCACGTCCTCGCTTTCACTGGTGAACTTAAATGCTCTCTCGCGCTCGCAACTTTCCCAGCGAGGTCGAGTCCCACATTTGAAAGCCTGTCAAGTGTTAGAAACCTCAGGCAATGACGGTCATTGCCTTTCTCTGAGCCTTTAAAAAAACAAACAAACCATTTTTTAAATTTCAGAGTCAGCTGCATGCCAAGCACCAATTTTTCATACTCTGCCTTTAAGACACCCTTTCGTCTGGACACAGCTTAATTCCCTGAACTCTCTTTTTTTCCCCCATGGATTTCTGGAAAGTGTACCCTCCAGAGCCCCTTTTCTGTCTCCTGCATCTCCCGCCCTCAGTCTTTCTCCGGGGTTCTAGCTCTCTTCCCTCCAGGATCTCTTTCTTAGCAACCCGCCTATTGTCAGGTGTAAATGTCTGTGTGGGGGACTCATACCTGGTTTTTCCATCCACCTCTCTTTTCCAAGGCTCAGAGACAGTTCCAGGCTGCCAGAATCACGTCATTCAGGCAACAAATGCTTGCTGAGGCCCTAATGTGTGGCAGACATGATCCTAGGTGCCTGGGGTAAGAAAATGAAACAGACACATTTCCTATCTTAAAGGAGCTCACGGTGCAGTGAGAAATAAAGTTCTAATAATTGAGACAGATAGGTAGATATTACAGATTAGATAAAGACCAGAGGTATGAGGGCAATGGTTAATATTTACTTTTAACCATTATTTAATTTAATATTTACTTTATGAACCACACACTTTTCTTAGTGCCGTGTAAATAGGATCTCATTTAACCCTCACAATAATACTGGGAGGCAAATGCTATTATTATCCCCATTTAATAGATGATGGTGATGGTGCAACTGAGGCACAAAAATTTGCACAAAGTCACCCGGCTGATCCACGGCAGGTTGGGAACACCCAGTCGGTCTGTCACCATTTCCCGTGCCCTTGTGTACTGCACTGTTTCCCTCTGGGAAGAGTGCTGTCCCTGAGCCCACCCTCAGTTCAAATCTTGGTCTGCCACTTAATATCTGTAACCCTAAAACTTTGCAAGCCCCCCTTTCCTCATCCGTAAAATGGAGTTAATCACAGTACTGATTTCATGTGGTTATTTTGAGGAGTGAAAGGAACCTAGCACATTCTTGACACTGTCTGCGTTTTTTAAATGTTAGCTGTCATTATCGTCATTATCATTGTTGTTGACGTACAAAATACTGTATAATGGCCCTGAGGGTGTCAGAAAAGCTTAACATTGAGGGGGGTGACATGACAGCAGAGTTTTGAATGATTAGAGCTCTCATTAAATAAAAACTGACCCTTCCCCTGAGATCCTTCATCCTGCTGATGGCGTCATTGTTTTTTGTAATTACCCAGCGTCCAAGCTTAAGTCATCTTTAATTCCACTTTTTTCTTTCCTTTCCATATTTAGTTGACACACATGCTAACTATGGGTCCTGCGGTTATTTCTTGCCTTTACCCGCTTCATGCTTTTTTGTTTTCACTGCCAATAACCTAGTGTAGGTTCCCTTGCCTCCCTCAGATAATTGAAGAAGTAGCCTCTGGGAGGCAGCGTGGCGTGTGGTGGACCGTAGCTTTTGTACCATCTGGAACTAGGTGTGAGTCTCAGTTCCTCCCTTCGGTCCATCTGACGTCAGATGTAAGAGAAATAAATCTCAGCTCTAACTGCTACATGGCGTGTGAACTGGGGCAGTCTGTCCCCTTCCTGGAGCATCGTTCTCCTCTCTGGGAATCTCACGAGATTTTTCTGTTTCCTTCTATAAAACACAGTACTTTCTACATGACTTTTTTTCTGGTACCGAACTATAAACTCCTTTTCTTCCCTAGCATTGGGCCTACTCATGCAATGTAAGTACTGTTTCTTGAATGAATGCGTGAATGGATAGATGACCGTGAAACAAATGGGGCCCACTAGTAGAAATCTACTACCACCAGAAGAACACAGGTGTCACACAGAAAGGAGTGTGATCTCATCCTGCCTCCTCTCTGCTCCCGTTGTCTCACGAACTTCATTATGTGTGGGGAGGAGCGCTCACGGCAGGGGCTCGGATTCTTGTAACCAAGACGTGAAGGACAGCTGGGGAAGGTTCGGAACAGAAGCTAGAATCAGAAAATGGCTGTGGAGTCAGTGAAAACTGCAGGATCATCAGCCTCAAAAAAGCAATAGTGCTGGTGTCTACATTCCATTTACCGTTCTCAAATTAATCCTACACCGGAGCATACCCATGACGGAAAATGCTCTTTAAATTCCATGAAGAGTACTTTCATTAAAAAATCCAAAATCATCAAAAATCCAACATTTCTTTTAACAAATGTCTATTAAGTACATGCTTTATACCAGGCATAATGCTAGAAACTGGAAATGCAAAGATGAACAGGAGCTCAGAGTCTGTTGAGGAGACAGGCAAACAGCTAACTGTAATATATAATACGTAATATAGCAGCAATTGAAACAGAAGTCTATGGAAGCCCAGAGAAGAGCATTTTGAATCCTGTCTAGCCTTGGGAAAGGTTTTAAAAACACATGACATTTGCACCCTGCTGGTGTGGCTCAGTGGATTGAGCACCAGCCTGTGAACCTAAAGGTTGCCAGTTTGATTCCTGGTCAGTGCACGTGCCTGGTTTGTGGGCCAGGTTCCCAGTTGGGGGCGTGTGAGAGGCAACCAACTGATGTATCTCTAGTACATCAGATGTTTTCTTCCCTTTCTCTCTCCTTTCCCTGCTCTCTAAAAAATAACTAAAATCTTTAAAATATTTAAAAAAAGAGAAAGACATGACATTTGAGATGGGTATAGATAGGTAGATACAGATACTGATATTTTTTGTTTTAATTTTTTTTTTAGATTTAATTTCAAGTGTCAGGCTGTATTTTTTTGAAAAATAATTAAAATTCTAACTTCAAAAAAGTTCTTCAGAGCAGGGTGAGCAGTTCATGTCAATCATTTCTTCTACTTGTTATTAACAAGGAGGCTACAAAAGAAGAGAAAATAAAGAACCATGCTTCCCAGAGCTGTTCTGCATACCTGCTCACTCCTTTGGGCCAACCCCACCCCGTGGGAAGACCTAAAACGCTGAAACAGGCCCTCAAACCAGTCCCCGTCCGTGAGTATCAGCATGGATGGGAAAACTCAAGCCTTGAAGGTGCCAGAGACACGCAAACTCGGCAGCAGAATAGACAGTAGGGACAGGCCTGGCCCTGCCCCTCCTCCACACAGTTCTGAGGACTGGGGCTCAGCCTGCTGCTTGGCCAAGGTCAGACAAATCAACTCCCCTCAGGAAGCAGTCCGTTCCTGACTCTCCACAGTGTCTCTTTGGGGGACCAATGCCAGCCCCTTTGGCTCCCTGGACAGGTGAGGTCTGGCACCCTTTAAACACCCTTCCAGGCTCCAGGACCAGCCTGCTAATCTCCTGCTGTTCGATCTTTTGGAGCTCCCGGAAATGATGCTTCTGGACAAAGCTCCTTTCACACTTGGTGCAGCTGCAGGGCTGCTCACCAGTGTGGGTGCACGGGTGCCGCACCAGATCCGACAGGTGGCTGAAGCTCTTGCCACAGTAACCACAGATGAGGGCACTGACTTTTCCTCCAGGGGATGTGGCTGGACAGAGCAACCAGTGTGTTGGGCAAGAACCCCTCCTGGACACGATGGCCACCACTGGTACCCTCCTGCAAGTGGCAGTGCTAGTGGGTGACCAGGCTCACCCTGCAGCTAAAGTTTCTCATGCATGCCTCACACTGATGCTGTTTTGTTGTCTTGGACTGGGGCTTCAGCTGTGGCCTGCGCCTTAGGCTGTCCTCTAGCTCTGAGGCGGAGAGAGACTCCTACCCTGAGTGGGTCCGCAAATAGGTGGCCAGCTGCTTCTCACAGCGGAAGCTGATCTTGCACTCAGAGGGTTCATCGGAAACGGAGGTATCCTTTTTCAGCTTCAGGCCATGCCCACATTCCTGACCCAGTTGCACCTGCCTATTAAATTTCTGCTTCCGGGGGCAGCCCAGACTTCTGTCACTGCCAGGGTTTCTGCCACCCTCAGTGGCCCCTTTGCATTAGTGTCCCTGGGATCTGAGTCCAGGAGGACAGAACTGCTCAGTCTGCTCCAGGGTCAGAAAAGCCTGCTCCTTTGCAATGCCTGAGAACACTCCAGGAAGATCCTCAGAGCGTTCCCGTGGCAGGCGCCAACAAAGCCTTCCTCTTTTAAGTCACCCAGTATCTTTGCACCCAGCTCCACGTCTCCTTCTGGCTAGCCAAGGAGCTTCGAAGAGACCAGAGTCTCACAGTTGCCCATCATCACATTTCTGTAAATCTCCTTCCGCCAGTCCTCCAGATTCTCCTACTCCCACCGTGAAAAACAGGCTCCGTTACTTTTGAGTGACTGGGACACCTTGGGGGCCTCCCCCGTGCTGCCTGGGGGCAGCCGCACAACCCAGAAGTTTCAGTTCTCCAGCAGGTTCTCCACGTCCTGTAGCCACTCAGCAGCAGGCTCCCCCGTACAGCCGCTTGCTGTCCAGCTGGTTTCCAAAATCCATGGTCATCGTCTTGAAGTCAGCCAAATTCTCAGCTGTGCCCATGTGTCTCTCCAGGGTCTGTAGCTAGGCAGCCTGCGACTCCATCTTCTTCTCCATTCCATGAACGGTGGCCACCACTCTGTGGAGTGGGGTCTCTGAGGTCTGAAAACGGGAGCTTCTCCCTGTTGCTTGTGGGGGCAACTCGGGAGGAGGCAAGGGCATGGAGGCGCTTCCTCCTGTGCCGAGCCAACGCAGATTCCGCTGTGGTCGCCAGTCGCCTGTCAATAGTGGGGCTCTGCCTGATGCCCTTCCGACTGCCTTGAAGGCATAGTTTTGTGAAAGAATACAATTTCAGAAGTCAGACATAAATCATTCTTATAAAGAGCAAAGTAAGCCCTGGCCAGGTAGCTCAGTTGGTTAGAGCATCGTCCCAATCCGCCAAGGCTGAGGGTTCAATCCCTAACCACAAATTGATGTTTCTCTTACTCGCAAATCAATAAATTAAAAAAAAATTAAAAACTAGGAAGTAAGTATTTATTTTTTAACGTTGGGGCATTATTTGAGGTTTGTCCATAATCTTCCCTTAAACTTCTAATATTTGCCTTCTGGCGTCCATTGTTCAGGAAGAGAAGTCAGCCATTAGTCTTATTGTGGTTTACTTGTATGTGATGAATCATGAATGACTCATTTCAAGATTTTTCCTTTTAATAATTTTATTTCAGTGTGTCTAGGAATGAACTTCTGAGTTTTAAGATGGGTATTAAAGGATGAATAGAAGTTTGTTCCCAGGAAGAGACAGAAATAGTACAAATATTAAGACTAAAATCAGATTTTCTTTTCATCGCAGTCAGCATATATACTAATTTAGCCCCAAACTGATTAAAATGTTTTGATCCAGAATAATCAGGCATTTATGTTGATTTTATCTATAGCTACCTATATGCTTCTATAGGAAAGAAAGGAAGTATGGAAGGAAGGAAGGAAGGAAGAAAGGAAGGAAGGAAGGAAGGAGAGAAAAAGTCCCTTTCGTGCTCCATCTTTCTGTCGCCTGAACAGACACAGCACACACTCAGCAGGGACAAGTACAAAGTGTCGCTGACCACACAGCCCTAGAAGACGCGAGCACTGTGATTCTGGGTGTCTGAGTGGGGCTGCTTCTCAGCGTCTGTAAAAATGTCTAAGCGGTAGGTACAAAAATTAGTGTTTTACTACCAAGACAAAGCAGAGACCAGAGGCACTGATTATAAAAATTATTTTAAAAATTATAAAATTATAAAAAGTATCTCAAAAATTATAAAAAGTACATTTTAGTGAAATGATTAAAATGTTTTTTCTACTTTTCAGTTTGACTGAATACACAGCAATTGTCAAAATTTCCACAATGAAGGGTCAGCTTATACTTGCTCATCCAACTTCGATTCCTAGATGGGGACGGCAGAAGAGTGTGAAAGTTAAACCAAGTGTTCTGAAATATGTTGCTCAAGTGCCCTTTTTTCCCACGTTTCCTATATTAGTTTCATGGGGCTATTGCACAAATGCCGTAAACGGGGTGGCTTAAAACAGCAGAAATTTATTCTCTTAGGTCTGGAGGCTAGAACTCTGCAATCCAGATGTCCACAGGGCCATGGTATTTCCAAGGAATGTCTAGGGAATAATCCTTCATTCCCTCTTCTTAGCTGCTGGTGGTAACCTGCAATCCTTAGCTGTCCTTGGCTTCAGGATGTGTCACTCCAGTTACCACCTCTTTCACAAGGCGTTCCTCCCTCTGTCTGTATCTATGTCTGCATTTTCTCTTCATATAAGGGCACCAGTCATTGAATCAGGGCCCACCTTAATCCAGTACGACTTCATCTGAAACTGTTTACATCTGCAAATACACTCTTTCCAAATAAGGTCATATTCACAGGTTCCAGGTGGACATGAATTTTGGGAGAACATTTTCAACCCAGTATACTTCCCCTTACCAATTTTGGGAAGGAAATTTTGTTTTGCATGATTTTTCAGCTGTTCACGTACATGTAGTTGGCCGCAACCAGTAAAATTTTTGTTTAAAATTTTACTTTCTTTTGTCTGAAATCTTTGAGATGCCAGTAGCTCAGTTTAATGATTGTCTAGTCAAATTATGTTCTATTTTTCCCTTTTATGTAAAAAGGAGCTCTAGTTCTTACACTGTTCTCCCGAGGATCTGACTTGAGTGCTGGATGAGAGAATTCTCCTGCCATAACCTTTAGGTGGCCTGGGATCACTGTGAGTGACCGCCGTCCTTCAAGTGTGGGCTTGCAGTTTGTGTGCACAGAGGTAGTTTCTTCTGCAGTTTCGGTCTGAGTTCTTCTAAATAACACCTTGTTTTTACTTTCAAAGGCTGCCAGTGTTTAAAATAAAAGTCCTTTGGTAAAAAGTAAAATTCTCTGCATAATAGATTTTGAAGCTTCCTCTGGAGTCCAAAGAATGCCAGCTTCCTTTAGCTCTGTTAATGATTACATCTATAAGTAGACAGGAATGAGTCTAAAGCATGTGACATTTTCTGCAGCCCTCAAGGCTCTTGTGACCAACACATGAGGCAAAGAGCCTTTAACTCCAGGAAGTTAAGAAAGCGATGAAAGAGGCTTCTTCAAAGAAATAAAATTTAGAAAACATGAGATGGGAAGAAGGGACGGAATGGTTGACACAGGGCAAGAGCCCTCTCCGAGACATTAGACCTGAAGTATTTGCCCAAGGGAGAAAAAAAAGAAACTAGTCTGAGAGGAAAGGGTTCTGAAGTACAGAGTCCGGCAAATGTTTCTGCGTTGGGTTCCTGGTGACTTAGAGAGAGGAGGTTGTACCTGGAGTGAAGAAATACATTGGGAAATTCCAGTGGAAAGGGTCTGGGTGATCCAGTGGTCAAGGGATAGATCTGACTTGAACTGTTGTATTTCCACCGCCTGGCTTAGTGCCTGGCATTCAGATACACTTAATAAATATTTTTGAAAGAAAGAAAACAAAGCTGGAAATGTAGTTTCTTTACTTGGGACAAACTGATATGGGTTCTTTGTAACCATGTACTTATTTAAGGCTGGAGATTGCTATGCCTTATAGTTGAGTTGTTTTTGTTTTATAAAAAGTCTGCTGGGCCTGTGCGGTATCTTAAGGAGGGAGCTGTGGGGACGGGTGTCTGCAGGAAACGTGTGGGAGTAAGGACATGGTCTTCAGAGAAGAAAAAATTTTTAAGGGAAGTAAGAAGTTATCTGAAAGAAAACCGTCAGTTGGCTATTGTCTTGAGCCCTATTTTAATTGTTTCTTTTTGCTTTGAGTTTTAGAAACTCTGAGTACAGAAGAGCAATTTTTTCTATTTAAAAAATATAATTTGGGACCAAAAAATCTTCGGGTAATATGTATAGCCATTGCCAACACTATGTTTGAGTAGAAATGTGAGGTAAGTAAATTTTAGAAGCTTGCCAATCAACTTTTACATGCCTCTCTTCGATTCTTTTTTAAAAATCCTCACCTGAGGATATGTTCATTGATTTTAGAGAGGAAGGGAGAGGGGGGAGAGAGAGAGAAAAAAGGAGAAAGAGAAACATTGATCAGTTGCCTCCCTGTAGTACCTCCTACCTGGGGATCCAACCCATAGGCTAGTAGGTGCCTGACCAGGGTCAATCCTGCAACCTTTTGCTGTGCAGGACGACGCTCCAGCCGGCTGAGCCACGCTGCCAGGGCTCTTCAGTTCTTTCGTTCAACACAAGTTTGGGGCTTGATACAACCCAGGCCGAGGTGTAAGAAATTGGACAAGGACCCTAACTTTAAGGAACACAGAATCTATGATGCAATAAGGATTTTATCAGCAAATTATGGGTAGTGCGTGGATAAAGGCGTCACTAGCTACGCTTGGAAACCTTTACTGAGAAGATTAAATTTGAGTCGCATCTAAAGGGATGAGAGGTGTTTGCCTGTTCACTGTGAATCTGGTCTGTTCTTTGCCTGCTTTGCACACTGGGAGTGATTCCACCTCTCTGCAAAATCGTTTCCTTCAAGACTGAGTTGAAGATCAATCTCTTAACAATGACAGCACTATATATCAAATTTTATGGGATATCACTAAAGTTACACTGAGTGAATGAGAAAAATAATCATAAGTTTAAATGTGTTATTAAACAAGAAAGAATTAAGGTAGATTATTATTATTATTATTTTAAGGATTTTATTTACTTATTTTTAGAGAGAGGGGAAGGGAGGGAGAAAGGGAGAGAAACATCAATGTGTGGTTGCCTCTCTCTCACCCCCTACTGGGGACCTGGTTTGCAACCCAGGCCTGTGCCCTGACAGGGAATCAAACTGATGACCCTTTGATTTGCAGGCTGGCACTCAATCCACTGAGCCACACCAGCCGGGGCAAATTAAAGTAAATTAAATAAGCATAACTCAACATGTTTTAAAAACACAACAAAATAAACCCAAATAAGGCAAAAAGAATTAGTAAAGTCAAAATAGCTTAAAGAATACCAAAAATAAGAGCTAGTTCTTATTTTGAATTCCAATAAAAATAGAAAAACATCTGGTAAAGTAAGAGACTACAAATATAATAATAATGAGAGTTGGTTTTAACCACAGATACAGAAGAAATGTTAAACATAAAATACTATATAAAGTCATAAATATAAATGTTAATATATTTTTAAAAATATTAACAGATTGAGTGATTTTACTTAAAAATTATAAATGAACAAAACTGACTTAGTTTTACATGTTTTCTTAGATTCATACGTGTTTCACTTTTTGAGCAATTTAAATTATATTGTATTTTTAAATTGAGAGAGAGACAACGGAAGGGGGAAGAGAGAGAGAAAGAAGGGGGAGATTTGTTGTTCCACTTGTTTATGCATTCATTGGTCGATACTTGCATGTGCCCTGACCTGGGATTAAACATGGAATCCTGATGTATTGGGACAATACTAACCAACTGAGCTACCTGGCCAGGGTAGTATTGTATTTTTAATTTCAGTTTCCATGTGTTCACTGTAACTGTAGAGAAATAGGACTGATTTTTGAGTGCTTATTGTATATCCTATAACTTTGCTGAACTCATGTATTTATTTTAAAGAGATTTTATTTATTTATTTTTAAAGAGGGGAAAAGGGGGAGGAAGAGAGGGAGAGAAACATCAATGTGTGATTGCCTCTCACATGCCCTGCACTGGGGACCTGACCCTGCAACCCGTGCATGTGCCCTGACTGGGAATCGAACCTGTGACTTTTTGGTTCACAGGCTGGCACTCAGTCCACTGAGCCACACCAGCCAGGGCTTCTTGGGATTTTTTATATAGACCATTGTGATACTTGCACAATGTCAGAGTTTTATTTTTTCCCCCAATCTGTACGCCTTTTATATCCCTTTCTTGCCTTATTGTGCTGGCTAGTTCTCCCAGTGATCTCTTTAATAAGAGTGATAACAGCAGGCATTCCTGACTTATTTCCAATCTTAGGAAGAAAGAATTCAGTCTTTCACTATTAAATATAATGCTACTAGGTAGATATTTTTATCAAGTTGAGGAAATTTCCTGCTATTCCTGGTTTTCTGAGAGGTTTTTTTAAAATCATGAATTGGTATTGAATTTTGTGAAAGGCACTTTCTACATCAATTGATACAATCTCTTTCTGTCCTCTTTTCTTAATTTATATGGTGGATTACACTGACTGAATTTCAAATGCTGAGTCAGCCTTACAACCCTAGAATAAACACCACTCAGCCATTATATAGTTCTTTTTTACATATTGACAAATATTTGCTGTTGTTAAGGATTTTGGGATATATTTTCATGAAGGATATTGGTCTGTATTTTTCTTTTTTTTGGAACTCTCTGTCTGGTTTCAATATCAGGGTAACACTGGTCTGATAAAATGGGTTGGAAAGAGATCCAAACTCTTGTTTCCTGGAAAAGATTGTGTAGGATTGGTGTTAATTCTTCTTTAAATGTTTGATAGAATTCACCATTAAAACCATTTGGACATGGGGGTTTCTTTTTTTGAGACTTTTAAATTACAGAGTAAATGTCCTTAAGAGTTATAGAGCTATCCAAACTATTTATTTTATTTTGGGTGAGTTATGGTAGTTTGTGCTATTCAAGGAATTGGATTATGGAATATTTACTTAGTCTCAAAATACCACCCTACAAAATAGTTCTGGATGATAAAGAGGGAAAGAGAATTTTACACTGGAAAAGTCTGACTCCTTAGCCAACAGACCAAGGTTAACATCACAGCAGTGGGCAGCTCGGAATCATGTGCCACCGGGTAGAGTACAAGAGAAGAACAGAGCATCCCTTTTGTGCTGCCCCTGCCAAAGACAGATACCCTAAATCCAATCACAAGGAAGTGTCAGACAAGCCCAAACTTAGCAGCATTCTACGTCATTGTTCTTTAATCTTCAAAAACGTCAAAGTTACAAAAGCCGAGGAGACAATGAGGTAGCACTCCCTCAAATGAAGGATTCTTGAGAGAGGCACCAGCTGCATTTGAGAGGTGATCTCAGGTGGGATCATCCAGCTCTAAGGACGATTTTGGGACAAATGATGAAATTTGATAGGCTGCTGGGAAGCAGATGGTGGTATGTTTCAATGTTAATTTTCTGATTTTGATGGTTGTACTAGATAATATACCTGAATGTTCTTGTTTGTAAAAACTACATAATATTTGGGGGTTGTGAGGTGTCAGGTTGTCAATTTACTTTCAGATGGTTCAGAAAAAAAAATATTTTTGACTTAAAAAAACTTTTCTGTAAATTTTAAATAATTAAAAAAATTCGTAAATGAAAAATTCTCCAGCTAGTCTCTTCCCATTTTGATCACTCTGTTATTCTAGTGCTCCTAAACATTGGTGAATATATTTTATATACATTTGTATTGAATATCATCTACTTATTTGGGAATCTTTCTACTTCTCGTGTATTTATGTCCTCTCTTAACAACCACTATAAACATTAAAGTTTTTAAACCATGAATTATCGAATAGTCGAATTGCCTCTTCCAATTTAAGTCATGGAAAAACTTTAACTCATCTCTCTGAAGTAATATAATGGATTCAGGAACCACATCTGTGCTGATTGCTCATTCACACCAATCAGTGGCCCCAAGGATTCATAGAAATATGTGTTTTGGTGGAAAAATGAGTCACTCCACCAACACACAGCTGGCCTGTCCCCCCAGAGCACAGTGAAGACGTGGACATCTGAGTGAGGCACAGAGCACCTGCGTCGGAACAAGAGGCACACGCTTCCTGTCCTGCACACTGTGAGGTGGAAACTTCGTTTCCCAGGGAGAGGGCCCGGTTCCGCAAGTGGAATGGTCTTGCTGAAATGTGTACAGCTGCTAACCACTTACTGTTGCTTTTTTTTTAAGATTTTATTTATTTATTTTTAGAGAGGGAAGGGAGGGAGAAAGAAAGAGAGAGAGAAACATCAATGTGCGGTTGCTGGGGGCCGTGGCCTGCAACCCAGGCATGTGCCCTGACTGGGAATCGAACCTGCGATGCTTTGGTTCGCAGCCCGTGTTCAATCCACTGAGCTATGCCAGCCAGGGCTTAAACACTTACTGTTTTTATTGAGAGTGCTGTTTTGAAGATCTGGTCCTCAGCTTTCAACTGGAAAGCTGAAAGGAAGGTGCAGGATCCTCTTGTGAGCAACAGTGAGTTTAACAGAAAATCTTCTTGATACCAGTTCTTGACTGGTGCGAGTTACGAGAACGGGCCAAGGGTTGTGCGCATTTCTTGATACCAGTGGCGTGTCAACCATTCTGACACGTCTGTTTCTGTGAATGAACATATTTCATCCTCAGACAACCTTTGTTTTTCTTATCCTTACCAGAGGATATGCTTACTGATTTCAGAGCGAGAGGAAGGGGGAGACAGAGAGCATCAGTGTGGGGGGAAACTTCGGTCAGTTGTCTCCCCTGCACACCCCGATCAAACCCGCCACCCAGGTGTGTGCCCTGACGGGATGAGCCCACACGTGCTGGTGTACAGGACCAGCTACCTGCGCCACTCGGCCAAGGCCCTTCCACACCATTATCGACATTCCCTCAAATCAATCTTCTTTCTAAAATTCCAGTCAGCTTCTCTTCCTCTTTTGGTTGCAATCCTTAATTAGTGCCTTATAACCTTTAGGATAAAGTCCAGATCGCTTAGCATGACTTCCAGGATGCACTGTGATTGGGCAGCTTTTCTCAGCCCGGCCTCACCTTTAGCCTGTCTGCCTCCCAACTTCTTATACTTCAGCTTCGATGAAATATTTGCCAGGACAAATAGCCACAAGGGCTCAGACAGCCTCATGCCTTTACCAAGATCTTTCCTCTGCTTAGAATCCCAGCCCCCAGCAAATGCCACAGCTCAGCTCCTCTGAAATGTCCCCCGACACCCTTACATAGACAGTAGTGCCCTTTCCTCGGTGCTGTCATTGTTCATTGTGTGCGATGCCTTTTGCGGCCGCTCGCCCGCTCGGTTGTGTTTGTTGAGGTCCATGTCCCGCTCCCATGTCAGACCGTAGGTTCCTGATGGCCAGGACCATGTCTTCCCATCTTCGGGCCCCCACCTCCTGGCCCTGGGACTAGCACTGTACAGGCCCTCCATAAACACTTGCTTCAGTGAATGGTGTTCAAAAAGATTTTTCTGAAGCACTATCAGGTCTCAAAGGGCTTTTTCAAACGTCAAAGATTCGTCTCATAGACTCACTGAACATCAGAACTGGAAGGAACCTTAGAAATCGTGTACTTCTGTCTTTTCATCTACAGGTGAAAAAACTAAGGACTAAAAGAGCGAGGAACTAAGAGAAGAAAAGTCACTTGAAATCATCTACCAATTTGGAGGCAGAGCCAAACCAAGTAAATCTGAATAAATGAGGTAAAAGAATCCTAGAAGCAGCAAGAGACAAGGAGACAGTAACCTACAAAGGAGTTCCCATCACACTGTCAGCTGATTTCTCAAAAGAGACCTTACAGGCAAAAGGGACTGGAAAGAAGTATTCCAAGTCATGAAAGGCAAGGACCTACATCCCAGATTGCTCTATCCAGCAAAGCTTTCATTTAGAATGGAAGGGCAGATAAAGTGCTTCTTACATAAGGTCAAGTTAAAGGAGTTCATCATCACCAAGCCTTTATTATATGAAATGTTAAAGGGACTTATCTAAGAAAAAGAAGATTAAAAATATGAACAGTAAAAAAAAAGTCATCAAATGGAAGGTGAGCAACGGGAGTGGGAGGAGAGAGGGGGAAAAGATACAGAGAATAAGTAGCATAGACAGTAGGTAGAAAATAGGGGGAGGGTACGAATAGTATGGGAAATGTAGACACTGAAGAACTTATGACACATGGACATGAACTAAAGGGGGGAGTGTGGGTGGCAGGGGGTGGGCAGGGTGGAGGGGAGTGAAGGGGGAAAATGGGACAACTGTAATAGCATAATCAATAAAATAAAGAATTAAATAAATGAGGTAAAGCCACAGAAGGCTTTTTTTTTCCCCCAGAGGAAGACAACGCAGTAACGTTTTAGGAAGATTAACTGGCAGCGCTGTGCACGCCAGATGAATCGGAGGGAAGGGGTCAGAGATGCCGAGACCAGCCGGGACAGAACAACGACAGCGCAGGCATCAGCGGGTGACTGCTGGACCAAAGAGGTGGCCGCAGCGATGGGGATGACGGGAGAGCGATCGCAAGGAAAGGACAAGCAGGCCTTGGGATTTCATTTGCTTTGAGAGGTGAGGGAGAGAGAAGAGTTAAAAAGAACTGCAAGTTGGAGACTGGTGGTTGAAAGGGTGATGGTACCATCGGTGGAAGTAAGAAAGTCACGAGAGGTCTTATTTTTGAGGGAAGACGTTAAATCTAGTTTGTATTGAGTTGAGATGATGGTGGGCTATCCAACGAGGCTGTAAGCAGTGGGGGATGAGAGCGAGCCTCGTGTTTAGGAGGGAGGCTAACATACTGGTAAGGAGCCACTGCTCCTCCTGGCCTGGTGGGATTCAGCAACTGCCTTAGGACCCTCGGTACCGCCTGGCCCAGCAGGGGCCACCGGAACTCTGCTTCAGCAAGACCAACAACAGCATCCCTTCTGATCGCTTGGTGTCTGTCTGCGCCACTGGTTTCCAATATGTTTAACATTTCAAGAAGCAGAGACACTGATTTTAGAGTCATAACAAAGAGGGTTCCAGAAGAGACGGAAAATAAGAGGGAAAGTGACTGGAACCAGAGCAGAGGGCTGGAGGCAGAACCCATGTTCAACACCTACATTGAGAAAGTAGCCCAAGAAGGAAAAAGGAAAATGGCATGAATATTCATAGCAGGCTTATTCATAATAGACAAAAAACGGGAATAACCCAAATGTCCATCGACAAACACCATGTAGCATATCTATACGACGGAATTTTATTCAGCAGTTAAAAGGATTGAAGACTGATAAATGCTACCGCAGGAGTCGACCTTGAAAATAAACCGCATGGAAGAAGCCAGACACAAAAGGCCACATACTGTATGATGCCACTGACGTGAAGTGTCCAGACCAGGCAAGTCGATGGGTGCAAGTAGATGGGTGGCTGTGAGGGCCCCGGAGAAGGGAGGAGCGGGGAGTGAGCGCTCAGGGGCCTGGGGCAACGAGGTTGAATTTCACCTGAGGCCTGTGCTCCTGGAAAACTGACATTTGAAGGCCTCTCCCTACCCTTTTGTGTTCTGGAAAACAGCTTACTGCAAAGAATCACCCTCTCCCTATGACTCTCAGGCACCCCTTCCTTACCTGTGCCCAGGGCAGGCACAGACCCTCCATGTTCTCCTCCTTTGTCTTGTAAATGATACTGAACTGCTCGCCCCACTGATCACTCGGAACAAAGTGCTTCTTCCTAACCAAACTTCGTTTCCGCCGCTCCCCCTCCCCCACGCCCCTGACTTTGGCCCGCTCTCAGCCTCAGCTGGCCACGACCCCTCCTGAGGGCCACCTGGCTTCAGGGAAAAGCATTCTCTGACCCACTCTCCTGTCCCCCTTTCACCCATCCCCTGCACCTCTCTTGTTTGTGTCTTTGTAGCTTTGTTTAGCCCTCTCAGCCAGAGAAAACCCCCTTTTGTTTGGCCTTGTGACATGCGGTTCTTGGTTCTTGTGGTCGCAGTGTTCTCTCTACTACAGCAGACCCCTCCCCGACTGTGCAGTGACAGTCCCTTTCCTCCTGTGCATACGCATCTCAGATAAAGTCTCCCTCCACTAAGTCCGGATCTGTTTTGTTTCGTTTTTGACAGGTGTTTATTTTGGGGGTGATAAAAATGTTCTCAAATGGATTGTGGTTGCCAGCTCTGGGAATATACTAAAACCATTTAGCACATTTTAAATAAGTGAACTGTATACTATATAAATGATATCTCAATGAAGCTTGGGTTTTAAATGTTTTTTTTTAGAAGTTTTAAAAGCTGGTTTAAAAAATGAAAGGAAGAAAAAACAAGTTAGTAAATGGGACAAGAAATAAACAAAAATAATACAGCCTCACAAAAGGCCGCGAGGGAGAATCTCAAGGACAGCAGTGCTAAACCCTACAGGGCTCAGATAAAACTGGGGAAGGAGAGGTAGCTGGTAGAATATGGAGTTTACTGGTGACTTTTAAATCCACTTCCGGTAGAGAGGAAGCCGGCTTTTTTGGATAAACTGCAGAAGTGTAAGGACTGAATTGGAGGCAACGGATCCGCAGCAGCAGTCCCAGAAAACAATGGATTTGAACTGGAGAGAAGGGACGGATCCAACCTGGAGGCGGCAGGAAGGTAAGACCAATTAGGACGCCACCGACTGCAGTTTTTATTGTCTCTGTGTTTGCTTTTGTTATTTAGATGTAAGATAAGAGACCGGTGCATGTCGAAGGCAAAAGAGAGGGGAGGCTTTATGGCATTTTCATTAATGTATTTTCTGGATGTTTTCTGTGTGTTGGCCTGAGTCACTGCTTCTCTGAGACTAAAACCTCTCATCTCAAAGCAAACCAGCTGTGTCCTGTGGTTGGTTTCTAGCACCAAATGACGCATAAACTAGCACCTAATAAATATTTTTATTGTTTGCTGGTTCAGGAAGTCTACCCTATATATTAATGTTTGAAAAAGAAAGGAAGGGATTTTTTAGGAGGAGAAATACGCAAACATCATGAGCATTTTCCATATATGTCAGAGGGACAAGAATAGTGCCCATAAATCTGGGGAGAAGGACCCGTGGCAACTGTGAGCCAGCTGCTGAGGACGGGTTTTCGACGTGGGACGGTTGGTTTCTCTCATGCGAAGACACGTCATTCCTCCCAATCGTTTATTATTAACAAAACACACTGTCTCCCTAGGCTGGCTCTCGGCACAGATCCAACACTGAGCGGAACACACAACATGCTGCGCCCCGCACACCTTCTGAATCTTCTGAGGTATAAACTAGTGAGACTTCAGGCAGAACCACAGCGGGAGATGAGCAACGCCTGGCTCACCCGCCCCTCAGCCCTGCCCTTTCACACTTCTCGTTCCTGCTGGGGGGAGGGGAGAAAGGGCCCACCCCTCCTCCTCCTCCTACTGGAGACCCTCCCCCGTGAACCCTTCCCCACTCCCCCAGAAGCAGTGGCAACCCTCCCTGAGCGGCTGGAAGGCCCTCCGCTTTGTGTAGGGAAGTATTCGTGCTTCTGCCTCTGCTGCTATGCTCTGGATTTCTCCGTAGGAAGGACTGAGCTTGCCTCACCCTCCTTGAAGTTCCCAGCCCAGTAGCTGGCTCATGGTAAGCAGTCACACTTTGCCGAACACGTGGACGGATGGAGGAATACGATAGAGCGCTGCGAGGTTCCAGCGGCTGACACGAGTGCAACCTGTTCTTTTTCTGGGCCACGGGGTTGTTTGTCTCCCCCTTTCTGTCCCTTTTACAGACTCCGCCTCGGCAGCTGAAAGCTCACAATGGAACAGTTTGCCTTTCAGCAAATAGAGTGAGCAGTGGAAAATGGAAAGCGTCAACCCTGAATACAAGCGACGGCATGCTGAATGCAGTTCCAAAGGAAGGGAAACTGCTTATTTTCACTGAAATGAAGTCATCTGAGAATTGTTCCGCTCCAGTTCTGGCTGTCCTGTTGACAATACTAGTTCACCAAGGCTTAGCACGCCCCCTGTCGGATTTATCTGGCATTTAGTGAGAAGAGGAACAGAGAAACATGAGAAGAGAAACATCTAAGTAGGGCCCTTTCTGCAAAATTCTTTGTTAATGAGGCATCAGATGACGCACGTATTTACTAGACTACCTCTGGAACCTAATTTGACTGATCTCAGGTACTGTCATTCTTATGTGAAGAGTAGAAATATTTTCCTGATGGGAAAGCTGAAATGGCATGGACTTAATTCCTTCAGCAGGTACACAACCACAAAAATCAAGTCAACCACTAGAATTTCTCTTCAGCACCACCCTTCCACCCCGCCCTGCAATAGAGAGGTTTAAGTTGTAATCTCTAAATGTTCATTGGGAGAGAACTAGTTAAATAAACATAGTGCATCTATACTTTAGAAAACAAGACAGCTCCACATGTACTGATATGGAAAAATCTTCAAGATATATTAATGACTGAAAAAATGCTGAGCAATATATACATATATTTTTGGTGTTATATGCAGAGACTTTCTATGGAAGACTCCACAAAACAATAGTAACAGTTATCCCCCGGGAAGGAGACCAGGTGCTGCAGAAAGGTAGAAAGAAAGGGAGAAAGAAACCTTTTCATTATATTTTTGTGTGCTATTCACACTTTGTATCTTGCTTGTTACCTATGAAAATAACCAATTAAAAAATGTAAGAACCTTGTGAAGGTTCAGTAAGTTTCTCTGCTGTCACTCTTTTTTCTAGAAATCTTATCAATGCTCAGTGGAAGGAACTTAGACTGCCAAATACATTTTCTTTTAAATTCTAAAATAAATTGGCTGACCAATTTATTTTATGACCAATTTATGTCTAGCAGGCATATATATATAATTTTATGTATTATACATAGTTTTATATATTATATTTTTAACTTTATATGTCAGCTATGGTTTTATACTTGTATACTGGCTCATTCTACTTGAATCTCAAACAAGAAAGCCATTTGTTTCTGAGAAAGCAGCTAGTGAAGCGTTAGGGAAGTATTTTTCCCAGCAGTCACTGGGACTGTCCCAGGCTACCCCAGACAGCTAGCTCTCCAGTCCCTTCTGGGTTGGTGGGTTCCCCAGCTGGACTGATGGAGCCCCATGTGTCCACCAAGCGATTTCTCACTCTTCCTAACGATAAGGCATGCCAGACTAGAACAGATCTTTTGCCAAGACCATCGTCTGTCCAGCTGGGGAAACCCAAGCCTGGTTTCCTAACTGGGGAAAGGTTTGCCGCTTTTCTGGGGGAAAGGCGGGTGGTGCTGCTCCAGGGAACTCACAGTTCCAGTGCTGTACTGGAGAGCACAATGGGCTTGCGTGGGCAGCCTGGACTCCCTGGACTTCTGAGCTAAGGGTCCGCCTTGGTCCTACTCCTTGGTACCATTACGATCGAAAGTACGTCTGTAGTCAATGCTCAGGCCGACTGGCTCAAAAGCAGCACAGGCGGGTGGCCGAGCACACTCACCCTGTGCGAATGAGGGTGCAGCGCTAAGGGAGAAAGTGTGGGAGGAGCCCAGGGACCTGGTTTGAGGGCCAAGCCGGATGCTACCCTTGCAGGTGAACTGTGGCAGGTCCCTTGTCCTCTCCAGGTCCTCCTGTCCCCGTTTGTCAGGTGAGGAGGTGAATTAGATCATTTCTCTGATTGCCGAGCGCTGGCCTTCGAATGTGGAGAGAAGGGTGCGTTCCTAGACCCTGCTCTGAGGTTAGTGCCAGCTAGGCCTCTGGGGCAGAGGGAAACACAGGGAAGGCTGGGTTTTAGAGGAAGGTTAGAAGTGGGTAAAAGGCTTTACTTTCTATTTCATTGCCCATTTTAGTGGAATTAAAATAGGATGACCCCATTGGAAACCTGGAGGGGCTTTGCAGCCCCTCACCACCACTGGGAGCCTAACGGAAATTCTCTTTCTTCCGTTCCCCAAGCAGCCCCTCAAGCTTTTAGAATAGCAGTTGGTAATTTGGGGGTGTGGGTTAGAGACCCCTTTGAAAAGATTGTGGATCCTTTCCTTTTCAGAAACTGGGCACAAGCCAACACAACACAACACAACAATATTTCGCATATCATTTCAGGGTCCGGTGTTCCACCTGACTCCCCCGCTCCAGAACGTCCAGGGCAGAGGCAGGTTGCAGGAGAGCAGAAAAGGGGAGGGGAAGTGCAGCCACACTGTAGGACCTGTCTCCTCTCCAGCTCGCATTCCTCCGTCGCAGTCCCGCTCTCATCGCCTCCGCTGCGTCTCGGGCTCCAACTATTCCAACCATCCTGGGAAGGGTGGGGCGGTCAGCTCTCGGGTCCCCCTCGGTTGCCCCCTCCCCCATCCTCGTTCTCCCCTTCGCCCCGCCCCTCCCTTTCTGGGGTGGGGCCAGCCAATGGGCGACGAGACTCCCGGGTTTGGCCTGGGAGCCCGGGAGCGCAGAGATCGCCCCCCCACAGTTCTGGCCGAGGTCCCGGGGCGCACGGACGTGGCTTGAGTTTCCTCCGCTCTCCGCTCGCTCTCACTCTCCTCCCCCCTCCCGCTCTTCCTCCTCTCCCGGTCTCCCGGTCTCCCGCTCCCGCTCCAGCTCCACACGCCGGCCCTGCGCGGCTCCGGGTAGCCATGGAGGACACCCAGCTCCACATCGTGGAGCAGCCGCTCCCCGGGTACCCTGACGCGGAGGACCCGGCGTCCTCGGTAGTGCGGGCGTCTGCGGCCGAGGAGCCGTCGGGCGCAGGCTCCGAGGAGCTGATCAAGTCGGACCAGGTGAACGGCGTGGTGGTGCTGAGCCTTCTGGACAAGATCATCGGCGCCGTCGACCAGATCCAGCAGACCCAAGCCCAGCTGGAGGAGCGGCAGGCGGAGATGGAGGGCGCCGTGCAGAGCATCCAGGGCGAGCTGAGTAAGCTGGGCAAGGCGCACGCCACCACCAGTAACACCGTGAGCAAGCTGCTGGAGAAGGTGCGCAAGGTCAGCGTCAACGTGAAGACCGTGCGCGGCAGCCTGGAGCGCCAGGCCGGCCAGATCAAGAAGCTGGAGGTCAACGAGGCCGAGCTGCTGAGGCGCCGCAACTTTAAAGTTATGATCTACCAGGTGAGCTGGCGGGGCGGACCTCGCCCCGAGCTCCGCGCCCGGCCCGCAGTCCCAGGCCCGGGGCTTGGGGTCCGGGGACCTGCCCTCAGCGCCGCTCGCTCTCCCGCCAGCCTGTCTGGGCCCGGGGGACCCACCCTCCTTGGGACGACTGCCGCTGGGGTGGGGTGGGGTGAGGAGCGGATTCCTGGAGTGCGCAGAGGGGCGCGCTCTGCACCCTGCGTCTCCCCACTGAGCCCCCTCCCTTCGGTGTCAAATGTAGTGGAACCGAGTTACGGCGCTGGACTCGGGGACACCGTCCCTCGCAAACCGCTCCCAAACTGGATCTGTCAAAAGTCTACTCCGAGGAAGTGGGGGGGAAAGCCGTAGGTCCCCAGCGGCTTTTGAGACCCGCTGTAAACGGACACTGGCGGCAAGGCCCGGGTTTGGGGCCTCAGGCGCTGCCCGCCCGATATAGCGGGTGATTCAGGGCCCAGGCACGCACCGGCGGGGGCCGAGCCGAGCGAGGGACACCATAGCCAGCACACCCCCGCGGACCCCGCACCCCCGCCCCAGGCTTGGCTACCTATTCTATCCCCTCGGTGCAATCTGTCCCTGGCCTCCCGGCACTTTCAGGCCCCTGGGGACACCCTCGTCAGAGGCGCGCCCGTCCTCTTGGCCAGGTACAAGCAGGCAGGCGGGGGTGGGGGTGGGTGGGTGAAGAAGGCAAGAGGGGCTGGTGGAGGGGAGTGGACAGCCCAGACCCGCGGTCCGGCCACAGTGAATCACCTCGCATACCTGCGGGGGCGGTGGAGGGACGGGCACACTTGTGGGAGGAGGCTGGCGTGCTCCAGGCTCCACCCAGGTGCTTATTGCTTCCTATGCACCTCTCCCCATTCCTCCTGCCAGGATTTAAAAAAAAAAAAATGTAGTTTTTGTATCTTAACCCCAAATAAATCTGCCCCTCTCCACACTCCTCCCCAATTCCATTAAGTTGGGCGTCAGCTGAGGGCTTGGAGATCTTTGCTGGGGTGGGGATGTGCCCAGCCTGGCCTCCTCCCTGCTGCCCGCAGACCTGGTGGAGGTTCCTCCCCCAAGGAGGCGAGACCAGGGAGTGGGAGGTAGTCTGGGCTCCCTCTTCCTATCGAAGGGAGCTGAAAGAAAAGGAAGGCTGGCTTTCCCACAGCCCCTAGGTGAGAAGACCCCTCTCAGAGAGCTTCCGTTTCACTGAAGGCTCTGGGGCTTGGTCAGGCTGGCTTCCGAGTGACCGTCCAGGATGCCACGTGTCCTGGGGTTGGCCTCTATAGAAGAAGCTGAGAAAGATGCAGATTGAGACAAGTGTTTGGAGACAGTAGACACGGGGAGGTGGGCCAGCTGGCCTTAGCTGAAGAGGTGGGAGAGGCAGAAATGACATTCCCCCTCCCCCTCCCCCGCCCAGGGACTCCACCCAAGAGGCCTTTAAAAAGCTTTGCCTCTCCCCATCCAGCACTGTCTGGTAGTAAATGTTTGCCCAGAGTTGTTTCCACTCAGTCTGCTTGGGGAAAGCAGTGTGTGTGTGTGTGTGTGTGTGTGTGTGTGTGTGTGTGTGTGATTTTTAGAGAGATCTACCCAGCACTGAGAGGCATCAAAGGAAGGAAAACAAGATAGGGGAGCAAATGAGCCTGATCTTTTCTACCTGGTATGGTGGAGGGTTGCCATGGAGGGCTGAGTGGGTGGCCCTTCTCACTTTTAAATGTCCCAGACCATTGGACCTGGGGGAATTCTTGGTCTTGGGGTAAACCTCCCCATGTCAAAGATGGAGATTCTGAGAGGACGGGTGTGGAGGGAGAAAGGCTTTTGTGCAGAGGCCAATAGCATCCCTCTCAGCCACTGGCAGGGACCTGGAGCTGTGTATTGTGTGCGTGTGGGAGGAGGGGGAGATCAGATCTCGGGGCGGCTTTGACTACGTCTGTACTAACCCGGGCCAGAGGAGAACAGAGTTGGGGTAGCAGGAATAGCTCAAGCTGAGGACCCTGAGCCCCCAAGCATCGGGGCAGTAACTAAGAACTAAAATGGTCCCAACTCGGAGAAGAGCTCAGAGATAAAGACTGGCAACAGGGTGGGGGTCAGGGAAGCAGCTTCCCTGAGCGGCACAGCAGACGTCCCAGGTGGGGGCCCGCAGTGGGGTGGGGTGCTCCACACCAAGGCAGGCGGAGGCTTTCCCACAGTCTGAGAAAGTCTGAGTCTGCAGGCTGGGGAAGAGAGTGAGGTGAAAATAGCTCTGGGCCTGCAGACCTAATAGGGAAGATCAGGGGTGGCAGCGCTTATGGTAAAATCAGGCCATTGGGGTCGGATGCGTGGGTGGCAAGGTGTGGAGAGATTTAGAGAAAATCCTCACAGGATGGTGTGAGCTCTCCAGCAGGGGAAGAGGAGATTCTGTATTCCCCACTGCAGAGGTGGGAGGTGATGATATGGCCAGGGGGTGGGGGCAGGGTGGAGGGAATCCTGAAAGGGTGGGAAGGCCCCAGCTGTGGGGTCATGTCATCTGGCCTTCCACACCTTCTTCCTGGGGAATAAAGGAGGGAATCCCTTGTGTGGCCCCACCCCGAGCCAGGGAACTGCTAGACACAATGACATCACGCGTTAAGTTTGCATTCAAACACACACACACACACACACACACACACACACACACACACACGGAATTCAGCCCCTCCCTGGCATTTCCCTCTGTCTCCCAAACAACGAGTAGCAGTTTGGCGTCCCATCCTATCGGGTGACGCCTAGCTAGGCAACTGTTAGTGAATGAGAGAAGTGAATTCTGCTAGTAGTTTGGGGTCAGTGGATTGAGAACTGCTGGGAGGATCAGGCAGATTGGGCGCCATCCAAACAGCAGGAACTATGGTTATTAAAGAGCCAATTCTCCCGGGTGGTAATTTGGGTATTATTAGAGTTCTTTTAGAATCTGGAAAGGGAGGCTGAAATGGAAATCAGTGTACTCTGGAGTATTTTTGATGGGGAAGTTGGCAACCTACACATGGACCCGTCAGACCTGCTCCCGGTGATCGAGGGTAGGACCAGGAAGCACTTAAAGGGCTGGGAGGATCATGGGCATTAAAGGCGAGGAACCAGAGCTGGGATGAGGGCTGCTGACTTCTCCCCAAATCCTAGCCCATCCTACAGCTGCTTCTTGGACTCAAGGCAAATCTTGCCTACTTTGTTCCAGAATCCCAAAACTTGGTAAAAAAAAAAAATTCACAACTTGGGGGTTCTGGTCTCTCTTGTCCCCCTAAGCCTAGTGGCCATGGAGAGATTGCTTATCATACCTTTCCTCCACAAAGCTGAGTTTGGGTTGTTTTTCCTGGTCATTGGATCCAAAGCAGGAAGGACATTTTTAGGGGTCTTTCTTTTCTTTTTTCTTTTCTTTTCTTTTTTCCCTCCCTCCCTTCCTTCCTTCCTTCCTTCCTTCCTCACCCAAGGACTTTTTCTTTTTCATTGCTTTTCATGGGAGGGGAAGGGAGAGAGAGAAACATCAATCGGTTGCTTCCCACATGCACCCAGACCAGGGATTGAACCTGCAGCTGAGGTAGGTGCCCTGACTGGAAATCAAACCTGCAACCTTTCGGTTAAGGGACGATGCTCCAACCCACTGAGCCACACTGGCCAGGTCCAGGGGTATTTCTAAGACTAAAGGAAATTATCCTCCTTGCCCTATTTTTTTTTTTTTTTTTAGTATATAAAGTCTGACTGTTTTACAAATAGTTTTTTTTTGTTTCTTTTTCTTTTTTTAGATTTTATTTGTTTATTTTTAGAGAAGGAATGGAGGGAGAAAGAGAGAAAAACACCAATGTGTGGCTGCTGGGGGCCATGGCCTGCAACCCAGGCATGTGCCCTGACTGGGAATCGAACCTGTGATGCTTTGGTTCGCAGCCTGCACTCAATCCACTGAACTATGCCAGCCAGGGCAAGTCTGACTGTTTTAAAGGTCAGTCAGAAAGGCAGGAGATGGCACTGGGTAGGCAACTGGTAGGGAGAGGAGGGTTATCAGTTATCAGTGCCAGGCAAGCAGCCTCAGAGATGAGTAGTGGTTTGTTCCATTTTTTTTTTAAATCATACCACTGTGAATGTTTTATCACTTTGTCATGGTAGAATTTTTGAGGTGGAAGATGCTTCGGAGATAATCAGCTTGTTTCTTCACTTTGTATTGGAGGAAGCGGAGGCTCGGAAAGGGGAAGTGACTTGCCTATTGTCACTCAAGTGATTGGGGGTCAAAGCTGAGGCCAGAACCCAGGTGTACCCTACCCCCTCTTCTGCTGCACTTGCTTTTTGAAAACAATATTTTATTTATTTTAGAGAGAGGGGAAGGGAGGGAGAAAGAGAGAGAGAGAAACATCTATCAGAGAGAAACTGATCAGTTACCTCTCCTCAGCCCCAACGCGGAACCAACCCAAAACTCAGGCATGTGCCCTGACCGGGAATCAAACCGGCTGCCTTTTGCTTTGCGGGCTGATACCCAACCAACTAAGCCACACTGTTCAGGCCTTTGTTGCACTTTCTGCTCCTCACCCCCTCCTTCCATCCCTGGGCCCTACCGCAGAAAACAGGGCGGAGGCCAGTCTGGGGAGACGGTTGCTTCTGGCTCCTTCATTCTCTGAGGGAGACAGTTTCACAGCCCTGGCACGGGGCTGCTGCATGTGTGCGGTGTGCACAGCCCTGGCACAGGCCACCACATGTGTGTGGGTGTGCACAGCCCTGGCATGGGCCACCGCACGTGTGTGGGTGTGCAGCAATGGCTAACAGTGGCTAAGGTCGATGGCCTTCAGCTGCTCGGCCTCACGGCGCTGAAGAAGAGTCAGTGTGTGATCACCTGTCCCAATGACAGTGTGTGTGGGGACAGCAGAGCGTAAGGACTGGAGCTCCCTGCCCCGTGGGGGTGTCCCCTGGCAGGGCCTCTGCATCTGGCCAGCGAAGACCATGTTGTCTCCTCAGCCTCCCTGCCCCTCCCATCTTCTCCCTGCGCCCCACAGGGCAGCCTGGCACCTGCTGCTTTGTGTTTCTGTGGCTGCAGGCCTTTATTCAACACTGCTGTCCCCAGAGCTGGTGACATACCCAACTGTCCCTCTCCCCTGACATCTCCTGATTGTCCAAAGCAAGGGCGGTGGCTCAGCCCCTCAGGAGGGAGCTGCTGCTGGGTGCCCCAGAATGTAGGCCCACCTGTCATAAAAACAGCTTCATTTCTCTGTGCATCTTGGTGTTTGCTGGCCCAAGTATGGGTGGTAAGAAGGGTGGCAAGGGAGGTCGGAGGGGAGGATGTGGCCAAAGGGAAATAGCCAGAATGTCCCTCTTCCATGCCCTCCCTGTCCTTATCCGGGGCGGCACCCTGAGGAATAACAAGAACTGGGATCAGCAGTGTCTGACTCTGCAGATGGTACAGTTGTTTGCCTCCTCTCTTACTCCTTGGAGCCTCCCCAGTTGGAATCCAATGACTGGCCTCTTAGAAAAGTCCTTTTCCACCCCCAGCAGGCTCTTTCCCCCATCACCCCGCCCCCCACCCCCAAGCACAGCTGGTAGGAGGCCAAGGCCGGGACTGGGGAAGATCCTCGAGGGAGGACGGGAGAGTGGTCCATTTAAACTGTGTTTATTAATTCGTGGGCCTGGGCTCTTCCCCCCCCTACCAGCCCCAGGGCCTTCTTGAGGAAGCATTGACAATGTGGTTCCTTTGCATCCTAACACACTGTGTACGCCCTCCTCCTCCCTACTCACCCTCCGACTCTGCATGCGCACCGAGGCCTCCTTCTCTCAACCCTGTCTGCACCCATTCCAAACCCCACTTAAACCCCTTTTCCTCATCTTAGCCCAAGAAGAAGCTGAATGCACCCTCTGACCTGGTCACACCCAAGATCGTGCCTTTTGACCTTCTGCCTGAGACTGAGCCCTTTGACCTGAAGCCTGATACAGTGCCTGAGATCCCACCCTTTGACCAGACGCCTCGGGCACTGCCCTATTACCCAGAGCCTGTGCCTCTGCCCACCCCAAAGGAGCCGACAGCCGGTGGGGGCTTTTAGGGTCTCCTGGAGCCCCTGGGTCTGTGGGCATGGGGTGTCACTACCGCCCACCGTGAGCTCTCTGCTTGGTGGTGAACAGGGCAGGCTGGTGGGCCTCTTCTGAGACACTGCCCCTTGGGGTGGGGGTGGGTATTATAAAATGCTTGTATTAGGCAGAGTTCGGGCGAATGCGGCGTGTGCAGCAGAGTGGGAGGTGGAGGGAAGGCTCCTGCCTCCACTTCTTGGTTTTTGTCTTAATAGCGACACTCCAAACACCATGCTTGAGCTGCACCCAACGCTGCCCTGCGTGAAATTGCATGAAACTGAGCCAAGGCTTCAGATTCTCCCTTCCCTTCACCCTTCTGCCTCTTCCTTGGGGGCAGGCCAGTTCAGCCCAAAGCCTCTTAAGACGGGCCTCCCAGAGAGGCCCCGGGAGGCCCGAGCCTGGGGTCTGCTCTGTGCCCTCTACACCTCCCCCCATGTAGCTGAGGAAAACATTTACACTTATTTTTTCCAGTTTTTTTTTTTAATGTTTTGCAAAGAGATCCCTTATGTTTGCCAGATCCTGCCTTGGGTGGGGCACTCAAAAGCTGCCAGCTCAGAGAGGCCAGAAGGGGGACGTTTTAGCTGGTTCTGGCTTAGATTCTCTGGCCTTCTTATAGGACAGTGTTGCTCAACTTTTTTTTTTTTTTTTCATAATCATCTGCCTGAGAGTCCTTGTAGACATTTCCCCCTAACGGTCCCCTCCCCCATGAAATTTTAATCCTGAACTTGTATTATATATCTGTTTATGTACTGGGACTCTTTGGACCACCAGAAACTATCACAATATCTAAACTTCCCCTTACCCCCCAAGAACCTATTTCCATCTTCCTGGGGACAACATCACCCCTGTTGAGAATCACTATAGTGAAAAAGAAGGACCCTCTGCCTTTGGCGTCTCCTACCCTTGTCGCGGCAGTCTCAAGTGGACAGCCCAAGTTTTGAAGACACCCTTTCTCTCAACTCTCCTTCGGTCTGTGCCCGCTTCTAACTCCGTGTTTCAGCAGGTCCTAGGTCTCAGAATTACCTTTCCCAAGTCTACCCTGGCCATCCCCAGATGACAGTTGGGGACAGAGCTGGCTCGCTCTAAGTCAAGAAAGGCTCCTACCCAGAGCCATATGACATTGTCCCCTCTCCCTGGCAAATGTGAAGTGCCTGGCCAAGGATCAGGCATATATTAGGTGCTCAATTAAATTATAATCATAACATTTTCTTCGTAAGCCAGAGGATCTTAAGTTTATACAGCAGAGTTGGGGAGTGGTGTGGAAGGGGCTGGGAGCTTCTCTGGGGAGTCCTCCAAATTCACCCTGGGCTGGTGCCTTCCCGGGCTGGGGAGCTGTGTGTGTGTGGGGGGGGGGCAGGGGCAGCTGTGCATGCTTTTGTTCAGACCTGGTCATTAAAGGTAACTCTGGAAACCAAGCCTGTTGGGAGTGGTGGTTTTGTTTAATAAAAAAAATGTGAAAATGGAACAAGCAGAGCCCTCCCTCCTTGCTACCCCCTGAGGCCTCTCCTTTGGTTCAGGAGCTCTGCCAGGGAGGTAGGGGTGGGACAAGGGTGCCTCGCCTGTGTGCCCAGGGGAGAGGTAGGGGAGAGGTGCTTTGGGATTGTGTTTATGGTTGTTGTAGCAACAGGCAGACTGGGTGGGCCCAAGATAGCGCTCCGGGGCTGTGAGTCATAGGGGAAACCTGACTTGCAAAGGGGGAGAAAAGACAAAATCCATTAATGGAGGTGAAAAGCTAAGGTCCTGGTGGTGTACCCTCTCCAGAACCAACCTACTGGGCGTTGTTCAGGAGCCTGGGCCAAGTCGTTTCTTCCCTCGTCCCCTGACCTCCCACGGGGAAGGCAGCCCCTCCGGTGTAAGCCGTCACTGAGGGAAACCCACAGCGAATGAGGTTCCATTCACAGGCCCTTGTGTGGCCTGAGGGAGATGCCCCCAAACCCAGAAATAAATCTTCCCTCCCTGGGATTGCCCCGATGTTGTATTTGAGGCCTTCCATCAGGCTCTAGGAAGATGGGACTGGCTACGAGGAGTCTTCAGCTCTCTCCTCAGCCCTGCTCACTTCCAAGCTCAGCTGGCACAGACCTTTATCTAGGAAGCCAGAGGCCAGGGAAACCAGCCAGCTCAGCCTTTATGGGGTGGGGTGGATCAGCGGGGAGAAGCAGGGGTGCTGGGAGTGGAGCAGAGAGACAATGTGGATTTGTTTTCCAGCAGCTGGGACTGTTTCCTGACTATTCCCCGCCCATCACCCTTAATCCTTGCCAGCCCATCCACATTGTCTGAGCTTAGTGAAAGGAGGGGTCCTCCTCCACCCTCCGCTGTCCAGTATGTGGGTTTTATTCTGGGAAGCTGTAAAGGAGAGATCAGAGCTGGTTGGGTTTGTTGTTGTTGTTTTAAATACAGGGCTGCAGGTAATTCTGGGTGGAGACAGATGAAGAGGTACTGGAGGGTTTAGTTCCTAGAGAGTCCTAAAATGGTGTGAAAGAGAGGACTCAAGCAGTGGCCATGGAGAGCCAATTGCAAACAGAGACCCAAAGAGTACAAACTGGAACTAAGAGGGAATGCTGAGAGAAGTCGGGACACCCCCCACACACACACCCGGAACAAGGCAAACACCCTTCCGATGCTTCTGTAAGTGTAAAAGACAGAGGGGTGAACAGAATGAAGTAGGGTGCACACAATAGTACTAAACCAGCTATGGCAAGTAGAGACTACAAGTCCCAGCATGCCCAGTGCCCAGGTCACCTTGCCTGCTGGGAGGTGTAGTCAGGGGATGAGAGCTTGGGGTGGCTTGATGCCCAGAAGAGCTGGTGCCCAGTTTAGGAGCAGAGGTGGAGCCACCATTCCCTCTTTGTGCCTGTTAATGCTATTGACAGGGAGGGAAGGAAGTTGGGAGGGGTGTTCCGAGTTTTCACTGTAAACCAGGAAACTGGGGGAGGTGGGTGGGAGGGAAAAGGAAAGAAGTGGGGGGGTGGATTTTCTGTAGCAGGTGGTGCAGAGCTACCAAGTGGCCAATGTATGTGTGTATTTGTGTGTTTATGAGAGGGCTCAGCTCTGTTGCCTCATTTTTTTTCTTTTTGTACATTGAATTTATTGGGGTGACATTGGTTAATAGGATCATATAGGTTTCAAGAGGGCTCACTTTTCTCAATTGGGATTTTCTTACAATACTGGGAAACAATCTCAGAAAACCCCTTAGAAACTGTCTCTCATTCTTTCATCTGACGTCTCTAAAAGCATCCGGGCCAAACAGGAGGCCCTGTTTACACTCCTGGTCCTGTCCCTTTCTGTGCTCAGCCTCCCCTTACCTCGGGGGAGGTGAGCCTGGGTTCTGAAACATTGGCCCAGACTCAGGGTCTTGGAAAATCTTCCTGGAGTGGAAAACAGGGCTGGTGTTCGGTCCTGAGAGGGAGAGGGAAAGAACTGGCTCTGAGCTCCAGGGTATGAGGGAATCTGGGACCACCGTCCTATTCTTGGTCCCCCAAGATCCATCTGCTGGGCGTGGGGGGTAAGAGGGGAAAGGGCGGATCAGGAATGGAAAAGTAATTCCTCACTTCCATTCCAAAGTAGGGAAGTCTGAACCAGAAGACATATCTGTGCTGGGAAGAATACATTCCAGCCGGTTCTTTTCCTCTTCTCTGAATTCCTACACGGTGGGAGAGGGGGGAAATGCACCGGTGGAACCAAAGAGTTTGAGGAGGTCAAGGAGTGGGGCATGGGCCACGGTTCTTCCCTAAGACTTGTTCTGAAATGGGTTCAAGTCCGGGAAACGCACTTTCCTTACCTTGGCTTCAAGCTGCCCGACTTGGGGGGTCGCCTGATATTGGCTGTGTGTTCATCTCCCTTCCCCGACCCCTCAACCCCTCAGCCTGAAGGAACGTTTCGCCAACCCCTTCGCTTTGGGGCCTGGCTCGGGCAATGCGTGACGTAGTGCACCAGAGGGCGCTCTGCGCATTTCCAAAGTTAAGCTGTTCTCCTTGGGACGCACAGGGCAAGGAGTGGCTCAACGTAAGGGCGGGTGTAGGGCTCGAGGACGCAGCTGGAGGGCCGCAGAGATATTCAACCCAAATACAGTTAATCTCCGACCCGAAGCCCTGTTCCCCCCTCGTCCTGTCTGTAGAGTTAACATTCATTCGACACACTTGTGGGATGCAAATAAGGTGTCCGTGCCAGGCGCTGGGGTTACAGTGGCAGACACGTTCGGGACGATTTCATGGGTACCACGCACTCCCCAGCATCACCTGCACCCTACCTCAGGTTCCCTCATTGTCCCCCAAGTCCCTGCCCAACATCCCCCCCCTCATCTTTTCCGTTCTGCTTTCCCTTTAGGATGAAGTGAAACTACCGGCCAAACTGAGCATCAGCAAGTCACTCAAAGAGTCGGATACGCTGCCCGAGAAGGAGGGCGACGAGCTGGGTGAGGGCGAGCGGCCCGAGGAGGACGCCGCGGCCATCGAGCTGTCGTCGGACGAGGCGGTGGAGGTGGAGGAGGTCATCGAGGAGTCGCGCGCCGAGCGCATCAAGCGCAGCGGCCTGCGGCGCGTGGACGACTTCAAGAAGGCCTTCTCCAAGGAGAAGATGGAGAAGACCAGGGTGCGCACCCGCGAGAACCTGGAGAAGACCCGCCTGAAGACCAAGGAGAACTTGGAGAAGACGCGGCACACGCTGGAGAAGCGCATGAACAAGCTGGGCACGCGCCTCGTGCCCGCGGAGCGGCGGGAGAAGCTCAAGACCTCTCGAGAGAAGCTGCGCAAGTCCTTCAGTCCCGACCACGTGGTCTACGCGCGCTCCAAGACGGCCGTCTACAAGGTGCCGCCCTTCACCTTCCACGTCAAGAAGATCCGCGAGGGCGAGGTGGAGGTGCTGAAGGCCACCGAGATGGTGGAGGTGGGCCCCGACGACGAGGAGGAGGGGGGCGCGGAGTGCGGCGAGGCCATCGATTTGCTGCGCGGGAGCAGCCCCGACGTGCACACCCTGCTGGAGATCACCGAAGAGTCGGACGCCGTGCTGGTGGACAAGAGCGACAGCGACTGAGGGGGAAGGGTGGGGCTCCGCCCCGGAGGCCTTGCCGCCCCGCCTCTCCCCGCCGCCACCCTGATTCCTTTTCCTCCTGAACTTTCTCTTTTGCATTCTTTCTGCGGCCCAAATGGGCTGACGTATTTCTAAATTGAGAACACCTTCCCCTCAACGGGCACCCCTCGAGTCTTAGAGCTGATAAGACGAGAGGAGGAGGCAGCCTCCACAAAGGCCAGCCCCAGTTTGGGCGTAGTCTGGGTGGAAACGGAGAGGGCCCGTGCTCTGGTTGTGCAAACTGGGGATCCTGCGGGGAAATGCTGTTATTTCCATAGTCGGGCCGCTCGGGGCAGGCTGCCTCCCCCAGCTCCCCCCGCCCCCCCTCAACCTACCCCTCACACATACAGCTCTGTCATTCCTGCTCACTGAGCTCTTCTTTCTTATTCTGATCCCTGGAAGCTTCGAAGCCAAAATTAATGTAATAGAAAAGAATGAATCCTGAACAAGACCTTTGTCCACATGGGAGGCCCCATACTGGAAGGACTTGAAAGCTGCTTTTGGGAGAAAAAGCCATGCATGAGGGTCTAGCACAGGCTGTATCTGCAAAGCGTCGGGACAAGGAAGGTTGGCGCCAAGCAGAGCCCCGGGGAGCGGGGGTGGAGAGGGGCACATGTGCACGAACAGGCACCTGCACACGGGAGCACATGGCTGTGGCTTTGGGAAGGAGAACAGGAAATAGCAGAAAGTGGAAATGGGTTAAGAGAGGACCATTTGCCTCGTTAGCAGTGTGAGAAACGCAGAACAAGAACCCTGTCTTGGGTTCTCCTTGTCCATCTCAGGATAAGGAGGGATGATGAGAAAGAGAAAGATAGGTAAGCCTCACCCCTTCCCTCAGCTGGGATCTGCATGGTGCCCCAGGGCAAGTCCATCTCTCAAAGCCCAGAAAATTGGGGTCCCAGAAGGGGGCAGCACCTGGCTGCAGAGAACTGGGAGTTAGGAGGGAGGTAGGCTAGAAAGAGAGCAGGGTGCTAGGCGAGGCCACCAAGCTGAGAGCTGGAGGGGAAGTGTGTATGGAGCCGCCGGCAGCCTGTCCTCAGGATCCCCCCCAGGACTAGCAGAAGAGCTGCAGACCTGGCCGAGACCACCTTGCCCTGGTGGGCTCCTCTCCTGAGTCTTTAGGGCTCACAGGGTTGCTGCTCCCAGGTTCTTGGGATACTGACGCCCTGCTGCTCCTCCCCAGGAAAGGGGGCTGCCAGAAGCAAGCACAGCTCCCCTCTCCCGCCCAGTCATTTGTGCCACGGCCCACAAGTTCCCTCAAGAGGAGGCTGAAGGATTCTTCCTTCTCCCCCACCTCCTCTGCCTTACACTCCCTGCTCTGCTTTTTAGAATTGCAGCCAATCGCTTTCAGGGGTCGAGGGAGACGGGGAGCCTGGGGACACAAACCTTTTCACAATACGCAGCTTTGCTCCCTTGCCCCCTCACCCCCACTTTCTTGGTCCCCTTCTCTCTTGTGAATGCTTGGAGACAGGTCAACTGAGGCAGGATGGGGACTGAGACAAGGTGCTGATGGGCCGAAGGGGCCTGAGTGGTGGGCAGACCCGGTTCCTGCGGGCTCTGGGGAGTCTCATGTTGCTGTGTCCTGGCCAGCAGCCTGACCAATAAACCTGCTTTTCTAAAAGGATCTGTGTTGGATTGTGCTCTCCGAAGACAGTAGTATGTATAGGACGACGTGCAGAGGACAGGAGGGGACCACGGAGGGAGAGAAAAAGAGAAGACTTGCTTCGCTCGTGTGGGGGGTGTGTGGGGTGTGTTGTTGTCATCCCTATTCTAGAGATGATGAAACAGAGTGACTTGTAGGAGGCCACGTAGCTGGTAAGTGTGGAGCTGCGAGTCCGAGCCAGGCATCCTGTAGCCCTGGGCAGTCTGGATCTACTGCCAGCTGCCAGGGCACTAGCCCTCCAGACATGCCCAGTTAGCCTGAGCTGCCCCCAAATACACACTTCGGAGTCATAGGCCTAGAGGAGGCAGCTTCAGGGAGGGGAAAAATCAGAGGCCCTGACTCAGGGGGCTGAATGTCATAAAGGAAGGATTCCAGTGTAGTTGTCTGCTGGTCGTAGCCACACAACATAGTTAATCCTCCCTGTGACCCTGGGATGGGCTCCTGTTGTTTGTACAGCCTTTCTCCCAGCGAGCCATCTGCCCACCTTCCCACAAGCTGTGGATTTCCCAGAGCAATGGGCTCAATCATCCTTCAGGTTCTGCTGGCGTCAGAAACACTTGGGAAGGAGTGTCCCTAATAAATATTGCTTGACCAAAAGTCTGTATGGTTTTTTTTCCATAGAATAAAAGACATCTTTTTCATTTTCACCAATAACTTTATTGATTTGGATATTTTCTGTATGTTGGCTATCTCCTGCGTGGTGTAACATTGATTGTTCTCAATTGATGTCTCAGTTTGATCCCTTCAACTGGTCTCCCCAACCGAGGAGCGTCATCCAGCCAGAGATCTCCAGCGTGCAAGTCTGCAAACCACTGTTGACACACTCGACCAGTCACAGCACCTTCTCCACACACTGTGCAAATCTTTTTTTCTTTTGCATTTCATTTGCGTTTTTACCTTGCTTGAAATAATAAAGCATAATAGTCTGAAAATGTGTATCTTCTTTCATCTTCAATATTAAAATGGCTACACAAAAATTCACCAATTTTGATAAGTTTTTTAAGATTTTAGTTATTTACTTCTTAGACAGAGGGTAACAAAGGGAGAAAGAGAAGGAGAGAAACAGGAATGTGTGGTTGCCTCCCATGCGCCCTCTACTGGGGACCTGGACCACAACCCAGGCACATGCCCTGAGTGGGAACTGAACCAATGACCCTTTGGTTCACAGGCCAGCACTCAATCCACTGAGCCACACCAGCTAGGGCATTGATAAGTTTTATTTGTTTGTTTGTTTAAAAGACTATATTTATTTATTTTTAGAGAGAGGGGAAGGGAGGGAGAAAGAGAGGGAGAAAAACATCAATGTGTGGTTGCCTCTCACATGCCCCCAGCTGGGGACCTGACCCACAACCCAGGCATGTGTCCTGATCAGGAATCGAACCTGCCACCTTCCAGTTTGCGGGAGGATGCTCTAACCAACTGAGCCACACTGATCAGGGCTCCACCTCCCCTCTTTCACCAACCCCTTTCCCACCTCCACCCCAGTCATACTAATCACTCCCTTTTCAGGGCTTCCATAGAACTTTATGTCAATAAACATTTGTCGAATAAATTAATGAATTAATGAATCAATTACAAGACTTTTTCCACTGCAAGTGACATAAACTCACCTCAAATTGGCCTTAGCAGAAACAAAACAAAACAAACACAACCAAAACTGAAAACAAACACAGAGGAAGTTAATTGAAAAAGCTCCTGATAAGAGGTCTAGGGGTGTCTGGATGCAAGTTCTGATGTGATATCATTAAGAATTCATCTCTTCCTATCTTCCCTTTTCCACCGTGTTTGTTTCATTAAACTCCGGTTTCTCCCATGTGTTCATGAAGATGACCACCAACGGCTGCACGTTCATGGTTTAACAGCTGAACAGCCCCAGTTAAGAGGGTTTCTTTCCAAATCCTTCCAGCTAGAATCTCAGATATGACGCCCATCGGCCCTGATAGGTCACATATTCAAATCAACATGCCTCTGGCCAAGCCTAGGCCACGTGCCACCTCTAGAACCCACCGGAACTGTGGGATTGAATGTAAAAAAAAAAAAAAAAAAAAAGGCTGATTTCCCGAAGGAAAATGGGTTGCTGTTATCAATAGAAAGGGGAGAGGATGCTGGGCAGACAGAACAACAGATGTTCTTTCTGAGTTATCTGTCTGTGATACTGTGCTAGGGGTCACGAGACCAAAAAGACAACAATCCTGGCTCTTGATTTTAAGGGGCTTGTAATTAGTGGGAGAGACAGACGTTCAAAATAGCCCCAGCAGATGACTGTGAGCCAGTTAAAGCAAAATGCAATGGTGAGGCACTGGGGTGGGGTTAGTCCTGCTTGGGGACTCTGGAAAAACTCAAGGGAGGGCGGGGAGGGGCTTAAAAGTCGTGATTCTAAAAAAAAAAAAAGTCATGATTCTAAACCTGAGTAGCATTTCAAATATATTTTGCTGCAGGGAAGAGATAATGTTTTACTTGTTTTTTTTTTTTACTCGATTTTTGTGTCACCAGAGCCTAACAGGATCTCAAATACAATTGTATTGGTCAATGTCATTTGGTTGAAAGTATAAGAAAAGGACATTGGCCAAAAGTGAAAAAGAAACATATTGAAAAACAGCCAAGACATCCTCTGGACTCCAAGGAACAGCTGAACAGCCAGGCGAGGAGGAGTAGGAATCAGGGGATCTCCAGGGACTTCTGGGAGGAAGCTGATGGATGGCCCTCTCTAAGATGCCGACATTAATGGAACCCAGGCTCTGTGCCTCTCAGTTTCAGATTCTAAATTCCTGGCAGAGGGAATCTGCTTAAGGCAGTTAACATTAGTGTTTACCCTGGATTTCATAACCTATGGCCAGGAGGACCAGATCATGCCATAGAGATGTGGCCGAAGTTACCCATGCCAGTGTGTGGTGGGGGAGGGGAGGAGCAGTTCCCAGGAAAGGAGGCCTGGAGCCAGGCAGGGCCCAAGAGACACCTCCTGAAACAGTAGGTACTCAACACGTGTTAATTAAACGAAAGCAGTGGAATGTGAAGTTTCTTTAGGCAAAGGGAACAGCACGCAGGAAGACAAAGAAGTGGGAAAACTGAAGGCATGACTAAGGAATAGTTAATAGAATTATGGAATGCAAGATGTAGTAAACTATGTGTTTACTGGTCTTTAGAGAGAGGGAAGGAGAAAGAAAGAAAGAAAGAAAGAAAGAAAGAAAGAAAGAAAGAAAGAAAGAAAGAAAGAAAGAAAGAAAGAAAGGAAGGAAGGAAGGAAGGAAGGAAGGAAGGAAGGAAGGAAGGAAGGAAGGAAGGAAGGAGGAAACATCGATGTGAGAGAGAAATATGCGCCTGAAATTGCAACCTAAGCATCTGCCCTGACTGGGAAACAAACCGGTGACCTTTTGCTTTGTGGGACGACACCCAACCAACTGAGCCACACAGGTCAGGGCTAAAAGGTCTTTTTTGTAGATGCAGAAATAGTCATTGTACAGAGGAAGTTGCTGCAGACCTGGGAGAGAAAGTAATTGTCTATGCCTAGTAAGACTCGGCCTAAAAGTTCTCAGAAGGTAGGTGATCCTTGAAGTGCTTGGAAAAGATGAGCGCTAAGGGGGGCGTGAGGGCGAGAAGAGGATGGAGTTTAGAACTCAAGGCGCGTGCCCACCTCAAGGGGAGGATGGGAGTTGGGATGGTCAGGGAGGGAGAAGGGTGTCTTGCTGGGTGCAGGGCTCTGTCATAAACCTCATCTCAGGTCATTCTGGTCTGTGTTGGTTGCTCCTCTGTTGACAAAAGTTCCTGCCTTCTCCCTCCAGGGATTTGTCTCTGTGGAGCGACCAAGACCCCTATCCCTGTCCGCAGCTGCTTTGTCAAGGATGGGTGTCTGGTCCTGCCTGGGCTAATGAAATCTTCTCTGCCAGCAGTTCAGAGTTTCGAGCCAACAGCCATAGAGATTGAACATT